>JAGGAU010008557.1:0-16114 GCA_017657275.1 Termitomyces sp. T108 | reverse complement strand
ATGTAGTATATATAGGCAGCCTGTGGATAGAATATCCCCAGGCTGAACAATAGCAGTGTTCTCTTGGCCTATCCACCAAATTGACTGTAAGCTCTCTAGCAACATCCGACCCTCCACTTGCTCTGCTTGCCCCTTGCCCAACTCTTGCTTGCCCCTGTGCCTGCCTGACTCTTGCTTGACGCTTGCATTGCTGGCTCTGTGGAAGGAGTTCTGCAGACATTTAGCCTTGCCCTTACAGTTGGATCCAAGCCTTGAGTTTGGGGGGTTTGGGGGTAAAGCCCCCAATGAGCATCTATGCAAGACCTGTGCTGAAGGCATGGGTTATGTAGCTCATCTTTAATGAGCAGATGTATTGAAATAAGACCCACAAATGCTACCATATATGCTAACTTGACAGTTGAAGGTATAGCCATCAATGCATGACCATTTGCTCATGTAAGATATACTTCTTTCATCCAATGCTATGTACAGATAATCCAACTATTGAGATACTTCTGTCTTTTGAGAACAGTTAAGAACAAAGTCACACTCCTTGCAAGGTTGACATCCGAGTTATATGTCATGCCGAAACGGCATTGGCCACTTCCCAAGGCAACAAATAAAGACAAATTGATCACTGTCCGGACAAAAAGTTCGAGAGCCTCGATCTGGATTAGAAACATCTTATGATCTGCGCTACGGTTAGCATATGGCTTAACAGTATCCTGTAGGTGTGGGGCACCGGGCCTTCAGAATCAGGATTTTTGAACTCTAGGTCAGTTGTACCTGTTAGGCTGTTGTTCGCGACTCGCAAGACGCCACAACTAGACTGTTACGAAATTATATTGAGAAAGTATGAGTAAGGTGTGCTTTACACACCTGTGACGAAATGAATCAAACTAACGAAAGTATCTACTGGTACGACGGACTACTGTGGTCTAACGTCACGTGTATGGCGCAACGCGTATCATGACAGTACCGAGCATGCAGTTTGTCAAGCGGTAGTAAGTATTGGGGACGACCTACAAGGCCAGTGCCGAAGGCACGGGTCGTAGCTCGTTGGGGATTGAATCGACAATCGCTCCACCACTTTGCTTCCCTCTGATGCATAAGCGTGCTAAAATGACATCTGTCAAACAGGATCCTCAGTGAAGAAACGACATTAGCCCGCTAACCAGCGCCACCCTTACTCCCGCCGCCAGCCTTTCCACCCAAAGCCCGAAAAAAACAAATATTGAGTTCTAAGCTCTTTTGCCTTTAAGGCATTGTCTGTCATTGTGTCTGTTGCAAAAATACTCCTTCAAGCATTTATTACATTCCGCTGCCGGAACCTACTATGATATTTCCCACTATGCGGCATAGTACGGGCCCCGATTGCATGCGACGGCCATGATGCCACTTCTCGCAATCAACCGATCAAACGCCGTTATGGCTTCCCTGTGGTGTCGTACAAGTGCAGAATGTGTTTTTGACTTGATTATACAATGGATCACTGATTGGCGGCATGGAAGAGCATGGAAGGTTATCGGATATCCGCGCTAGCAGCAAATTGTACCTGGTGATGAATCTTTGTTACTTTATGCAGATCCCCTTTTTCTCATCGAAAAAATTAAGGCAAGATGTTTTTTCCTTGTGTAGAGGCAATGTATTCGTCATGGGTTCAATCTCGGTGGTACTTTATTAGAACTTGTTTTTGCCTTCGCCGCTTTGTACAAGTTCTCCCTGAAAGATGGCGACACCTTCACTCACAGTTCACGATGTCAAAGGTAAAGTTCGGTTTTGAACCTATGTTGGAACTTGGCTTAAGTCGTTTACCTCCGTGGTCATAGTCATTGGCTTAGTTGGCCCCATCATTGCCGCTGTAGTCACGCTTATCCGTCTCTTCGAACGCGTTCGTCTAAGGCGGTTCGGAATCGACGATTCTTGGGCTGCGTTCTCCATGAGCATCCTTATCGTTTTCGTCGTTGCGCTTTTTATCCATCTCGGTGACCCAAGTATGACAATGTTCTCTTCCATCTTGTATATTCAACTGACTGCAATATGTATTAATCAAGCTCATCTATCACGTTCTACTCGAGTGGCGATGTATTACTTTCTTGCCCAGGGATTCTACGGCATTGTTTGGTATATTTCTGTTCCAGTCGCTTTTAAATGGTTTTGAGGCTATGCCTGTAGGACAGCTCGGATGTCAATACTGTTTTCTGTGGTTCGCATCACGCCCGAAGGTTCTCGGCTCAAAACAATCCTTTATGCACTCTCTGGGACGTTCCTGGTTGTCTGGTGTGTCCTTTTCGCCCAAGTATTCTGGGTTTGTGAAACAGAACCTTCGTGGAAGGTAATTTGTCGTTGACCACAGTCTCTGCATTTTAACGAGCTTTGAGGTAGGATATTCCCGCTCCACAATGTGCACTTGGCCGGAACGTTGCTATTGCTCAGCTGATTAGTGAGTGGCACACCTTTAATACTTGGTTCATGACAGTACAAGACTTTGAGCAAAAGGTGACATCTATGCCGACTCTATTCTGATCGCAGTGCCGCTCCGGCTATTGTGGAATTTGGAGGTTTCTCGCTCTCAACGAAATCGGCTCTTCGTAGTATTCACCGCAAGTATTGGCACCACCATCGCGAGTTTGGTGCATGCCTACTATGTTCTTCGTGTCGGCGGTTTGGATGAAGTGTTTGTCGCGATTATTGAGGTGTGTCGATGTCAGTATGTCTTGTTAATATGTTTATAACAAATGTCTAGCAATGCGTGTCTCTGCTTGTTTGCAACCTGGCGGTTATTGTGGGGCTTGCTTCACGCTTGGTGGACTTAGGAAGACGTCGTTGGTTCGGAAGTAAGGGCATTTTCGTTGGACGTACTACGCATGCAACAAGGACAATTGGTGGTACCAGCACTCGTCCTATAGACTTCAAGACCCACACCGAGACGGGAACTCAGTTGAACGTTCTTAAAGTTGTTGATGTGCACAGTGATGTCGACTCATATCATCGTAATGACGATACAAAGATATATCCATAATAACCCAACTCTTACGGTATCACAACCTCCTGATGCATCTGTGTCCAGTATGATCTATTGCTTCCAACAGAACACGGACATTTCTATAGTACATAGTCGATGTTTATCAGATTTCGTGTATCTCACATATTTTTCTGTTTAATAGCTGAGGTCTAGAAGACTTGTGATATATACTTTGTTCGTTTTAATACTTGTCAAAAATAACAAACGAGGCTGATGAAATACGGGATGATGAAGCGACAAGAGCTCTGGGGGGGCTCCAGAGTGAGATGAACCAGTGTAAAAAATTATGCAGTCAAACAGTTCTCTGTTCAAGTCTGCGTTTCTCCAGAGACTGCAACGATATCAAGAAACAGCTATCATTGTAGAGAACGCCATCCAAAGCCGAGAAAATGTATTCAATGGACCATCCTTCATCAATAGTGAATTACAGGAAGGTAATTAATCGCGTCATTACAGGCCGAGTAAACTTCACTGACAGTACACCCCCCTTTCTAATAATTACAGTGCAAAATCAGTCCCCCTCAATAAAATGCATCTACAGGAATCCAATGGATTCTCAGTCAATGACAATGATATCATCGGCAAGCTCCTCAGGCCCATTCATGAGCAGCAAACCTTCCTCATCCAGCCTACGTCGTTTGCTTGGGCTTCCCGGGCCTTTCGCAGCACCATTTAAATTTAAATCGGATTTTAGACGTTTCGGTGTAGGCGCAAGATCGATAATATCGTTGTCCATATCAATAGGTAGCGAACGCTTTCTGGATGTCCGCTGTGGGGTGGCAGGCGTTGCTTCTACCAAAAATTTTGGCCTCTTGTTTGGCTGAGGGAGAGGTGATGGAAGGATATAGGACGGGGCATCAATGGGATGATTGGGGCTACACGTGATTAATGCATAAAAATTGACGTTAGACTTTGAGACATAGAGAGCACATACGGTAATACACTCAGGCCCATCGTAATGGTCCCCCATTCACCCTCTTCATCAACAATGGACAAAAACTTCCCGCGCGTCACATTCAAGCTCTCCAGCGTCCGTTCTAGGTTATCATCCCAATCTGGATCACTAAGTACTCTCTTGTCCTCGTACACGCTGACTTCCCGGTCACTATTAGTACCTAGGATACCCTTGACGACATCTCCGAGTAGGGTACGACTAGGATCACAGAGCACTAATGCATACGTGTCCCGACACACACCACACCCAGGGTTGGGCTTCGATAGGGTAATTGTGCTGAGGGGGACAGAGGGTCTGTACTGCAGATGGACGTTGCGCAGAGCGGAATAGTTTCGTCGCAGAAGGTGTAGTGCTTGAAGCACAATCAAGCCTGAGACAATGGCATTTGTAGTAGCAATAGCTGGTATAATGTTACCGGCCATTTCTGTATGTTACCTCAGACCGCATTCCGTGCAATAATTAAGATTGTACCTTTTACTTCCCATCGAGTTTGCCTGTTGATATGGTATGCCGCAGATCGAAGGTTTGACGCAGCTGTGACGAAGTCAAGTGTATCGTCGTCATCTTTATCAAAAGATATTGTCGTCTCAGTATCGCTTCGTAGACGGGCGGCCAATCGGTTCACACTACATGACAATCAGCGAAATATGAGAAATAAGGATGTCGTCAACCGACCTATCAACGAATAATTCGACGTTATCCTTTAATGACAAGTTTCTCTGATCCCTGAGTCCCGCGCCATTTGGGGTCGTGCTTCCATTTCCATTGACACCAGCATTCAGATACATCCGGTCTGCTTGGTCAGTGGCACTGCCGACGTCCTTCTGCGTACCTTCGCCTCTCAGGATAAACGTCCCATCTAAGATCGTGTCGAAGTCAAGGGGCACCGGCGGTGCTCGAGTTTTCCACATGTCAGCCATGATCAGGAGATTGTTGATATCGGCGTTGAAGACCTATAAATGGAGGTAGTTGACATCATAAAAGACTACAAATCACGGCGCACCTTTTGGAAAGCGAGCTTGGCGGCGTTACGGTAGATATCGGGGGATGTCGAGCGAAGGGCAGCTCGCACGTTGTTGAATGCCTGAGCCTCTTGTCGTAAGGTAGCAATCTCCTGAGCTGAGAGGGGTGAATATGACAAAGAACTCTCATCTAGAGTGCGTACCATTCTCCCCTCGTTGTTCTGCAGCGTCAAGCTCTCCAATCGCATCCTCGTCTTCTCCAAACAATTGCCTGAAATGTATAAGGAGAGATCACCATGCGATAAACATGGAAATTCCACTTACCCCAGTAGATAGTTTTTGCTCCAAACAATACAGTGAATTGGTTGACTTGGCGTTGAACGAATCGTACAGACAGGATATGTTTTGGGCGTTGGTTTTGGGATACAGTCAAAGCATTCTGTATTATCCTGGAGAGATTCGGGATACGTAGTCATATAAAATGCTAAGACTGACCTTAAGCAGAGGCTGAACCTGACCGAGATAGCCTGCTGTACCTGATTCTACGAGTGGAACCTGTGCAGCCATGCACATTTTGTTAACATGTCTCCGAGCATCTGTACATTGTGAGCTATACAATTGACCAACCAAGAAATGAATTGACCGAGATTATCCAACGCATTGAGGACGATGTCGAACTGCTGGAACCAAGGGATGTCGTACTGCGGCTCCTTGATATTCCCGTGAATGGGGTTCAGAGTGACATTGGGATTGAAGGGCGCTGCTGTTTGTGCTGCGATCTTTAAAGGACATTAGAGTCTGTACAATACCAGGCGAGATACAAAGATGAACGAGCTGGACGGAATTGATCTCCATTCTATCCATCTCCTGTCAATTATCCGCCGTCTCCTTTGACCCTTATCACTGTGACTTGTATACGCTTGGGAAAGAACGGACTTGTTTGTATCTTCCTGCCACACATGTAAATGCACAGCGGATACTCTGCCTGCAAGTGCTAAGGAAGGCAATCGACAGAATCATAGAAAAGCGATGAGGATCAAGAGGTGACATTTCAATGGGTCCACAGAGAGGACGTGATAACCATAAAAATGCTGGGACTGCAATAACTACCTCACAAGATACTCACCAGTGCTTTGCTTTGCTTAACGTCCTTTTTCCTGAAGAGAAACTGGCGATTGAGATTGGACAAGTCAATCGTATCCAAATCCAACAAAGTAACTTTTCCGAAGCCAACTAAAACAATATTCTTCACTGAAATTCTCGAGCTCTTAATCCCAGCCAAGAATATAAAAGAGAAAAATGATCAGCTTACACAGTTCACATCCGATACCTCCAGCACCAACAAGCAAAACTTTTGTATTCGGTAGCTGTTTATGAAGCTCTTCTCCTAGGATAGCACGCGCATGGGCAGAACGTGCCTTTGCGGTGGACATGGTGTAGAGGTCAGCGTTATACTAGCGATAGCCGCGCGATGGTTGTTGTCACGTTTATGCGCATGGTCTGCGACTCCGGATCAATCCCCGCTTAAGGCATTCACACGTGACGGCGAGAGACTTGCACCGGAAGGTGTTTGCATTCACTGCTGGTGCTGGAAGGTGTTTCCATTGGGAAAAAAGTGTAAAAGGAAGTTTTTCTGCCATTTCTGAGGTGCCAATTTCTCACAGAAAAAGGAACTTTCCTTTGTTTAAAAACTTTTTCCTTCAGAAATTGGCACTTCAAAAATGGTATAACAGCTTTCTTTCACACTTTTCTCAATGGAAATACTTTCTGGTGCCAGCAGTGATTGTAAAAAGTGTAAGAGAAAATTGTTATACCATTTCAAATGTGTCAATTTCTGAAGCAAAGTCTTCAAACAAAAGGAAGTTCCTTTCTGTGTCAGAAATTGGCACTTCAAGGAATATTCATATTCTCAGTCTAGTTAGACATGATTTAAGCAGTTTCTCCCTTCCTCCAGTAATTCACCATTAAAGCTATGGCTTCATTGCTGAGCACAATATCTGGCTATATTCAGATACCATTGCTGGTAGTGCCAAGGCTATCAACACATTGTCAATGGCTGTTGGCATTGTTGTCACTTGCTGACCCTGTGTTGGGTATTTATTAGGCATGCTCAGAGATAACCTCCAAAACTAATCCTGCCTGTCTGGGGACTTCCATTTTGGGACCTCTGGAATTGTCCCAGGGCAGTCCGGAGATTTCCGGACCTCCTCCAGGGTTAGGGTCTAGGCACAGTCATGCTGTACAGTACTTTCCCATGCCTCCGCGCCTGCGCCTGATGTGCCATGCCCTGGCAGAGGAGTCCTTAGACTTGTTCTCTTTGGATCCCCCTCTGCCAGGTAATTAGCTACATCTCCTGTTGTATGGTACCATTCTAATACACTTCAGATCCCCCTCTGCCAGTTGTGTGACTTAGCCACAACCTCCAGAGGTCGCCCTTACAGCAGAACAAGTCTCCTAACTCTGGTCCAGAGGCTCCCCATAGCTTGCCAATCTCCTAGGCCCCTATCCATTGCCTCCCCACCAGACTTAAGCCCCTCTGTTTTTATGTCTCAGCCAGCCCCTCCAGATCCTCCCTCAGACACCCCAGTCCTGCAGGACAATGCCTGGAGTTGCCTGCTCCAATTAGAAGCACAGGTGCAACTAACTCAGACCTCCTTATCCCTCCACACTTCTGAACTCTCCACCCTCCGTCAAACCACTGAAACCATCTCCAATTCCCTCTGAACACTCCTTGAGCGCCTCCCCACAGCCCCAGCTGCATCCTCTCCTTCTCCCTCATCAGTCCTGCGCTTCCCTGCTGCGAGACCGGCCCCTCCTGCTCCGGGATGTGCTAACATTCCCCACCCAGCACTCCCAGATGCATACAATGGTGACCATGCATCTGGAGAGCGTTTCCTCCAGTCTTGTGTCACTTACATCCAGCTCTGCAGTGATGACTTCCTCTCCAATGAGCTGAAGATCATGTGAGTCCTGTCATACATGAAGTCCAGATGAGCAGCAACCTACGCAATGAGAGTCTTCTGGCACCCCAGAGGAGTCACAGGATTTGAGGACTGGGCTGCATTTGAACAGGAGTTCCAGGATGAGTTCTTCCTCCAGAACCCAGCCAAGACTGCCGCATTGGCCCTACAAGACAAGGACCAGTACGGCCAAGGCAAGAGGTCCCTGGACAAGTACATCAACTCATTTCGGGTGCTCATAGAGCAGGCCAACTACTCTGATGGCCTGCAGCTCTGCCTCACCTTCTGGGAAGGACTGCAGCCCACCCTGATGGATCGGATGGACAACTTGGCAGAAGGAAGGCCAGTAAATGACCAAGTGGACTCTTGGTACCAGGTGGCCCAAGACCAGTGGCAGCTGATGGAGCTCAAGGGTGACCTCCATTAGACAGCAGCCTCTACCCCTGCCAGTCACGCCGTGTTCCCGGCACCACACTTCCAAATGCGCCTAAAGGCAGATCCTCTACCTGCAGCTCCCCCAGCACACCCCATGCTACCTCTGGGGATCCCTATGGACATTGACGCCTCTTGCCAGTGCGCTGCCCTTCCCCTCCTGTGCCAACGCTGTGGTGCCCCCGGCCACTTTGCCTGCAGGTGCCCCCTGGGCCTTGAGGTCCGGTATTTTGCCCCAGAGGAACAAGAGGAGCTTCTTCTGCAACTCCTGGCAGCCCGGGACAGCACCGGCATCCCCTCACCTGATGCAGCAACTTTGGACTCCTCCAAGGGAGAAACACCTGGCAATCCGGTCGCTGCAGAGACATCGGAGGAGGGTTTTCTGAGAAGCAGCAGATGAACAATATACCCTTGCTGCTTAGTGCTAATTGGTTTGCTTGCTTGTCAGTAAAAGAGACCAATACAGTTTCTGATGACTCCCCTGCACCGCCGGCCATAAGCACCCCCTCAGACGTACTCAAGACCTCCACCCAAAAAAGACCCCGACTCCTGGCCTGAGAGCACTGCCTCCCATGCCACTATGTAGTGGCCTCAACCCTGTCCATCAACTGGCTCCAGCTCAACATGGAAGTGGATGTCACGACCCACTCATTTTCCATCTCCCTGACACCCAACCCACCCCCCACCATTGACCACTCAACCGCTGCGCACCTCTACCCAATGCCAACGCCACCCCATTGCTAGGACCCTACCCACCTCCTCATCAGTGGCGCATCAGCTTCTTTCCCCATCGGGCCTAGTCCTACCACCCAGCGCTCCTCCCTCACCCCCATGCCCCAAAGGCTCGATCCGTAGCCCCGGAGTCCGCGCACTACATGCCCTCTGGCCCTGCCTGAAGTATATAAGGCTCCAGCCCCCTTAGTCAGTCACTAGACTTGGTATTAACTATATTTCTTTACTTATCTACTCCTGTTCCTCCACTTTTTGCTCTATCTCTCTCAATATACTCTGTTTTCCTCCTCTGCCTGTCCAATCTCCGGTTTCTATTCTCTTTCCTTCCTCCTGCAACCTCCGTCCCCACTCCGGTCGCCTCTAACTGCCTTCAGACTGCTTCAGAGTACTTTGGACCTCACGCTGAAGCTTCCATCCAGACTCGTCACCTTTCCAAGCCCCTCCGACTAGTGGGTTCCTTGCTCTACAGAGAGCCCCCGGGTCAGCGGTTCCTGACAGTGGAGACTACGGACACTCAACAAGTCCAGAGTGTTGTCGCTCTCCTGGACTCTGGAGCAACAGGGCTCTTTGTAGACGCTGACTACGTAGAATGCCACCAGCTCACCACTAGACTCCTCCTCTCCCTGATCCTGGTGTACAATATTGATGGTACCCCAAATGAAGCTGGATCTATCCACACGGTAGTAGATCTCATCCTCCAGTACAAGTTCCATGCGGAGCGAGCCACCTTTACAGTCACTAGCCTAGAGAAGCAGGACATTGCACCACCTGCACAGAAGAATCAAGGAAGGAGCGGCGCACCGCTATGTGGGAATGCGCAGCTATCCAGGCTTGTCAAGTAGGGCACCTCCCCTTCATGGACCTCAACCTGCTAGATTCCCTGCCTCTGGTGTTTTCTCATAGAGAGGCCCTCTATGAGGACAACAGGCATAGCGGCGGGAACTCTGGAAGGAAAGAGGAAAGCAAGAGGGAGTTCCAACTTGCCCAGGACCTGAAGCAGCTAGACAATGTCATTGAGGTAGGAGACTGCATCTACGCCACAACTTCAAAGACGCTGCCCTCTGTGGAGGGGATCCAGGCTAGCCAGACCACCTCTCAGCAGCTAGCCCAGGCCTTTGCAACAAACGCCCAGCCCCAGGCTTTCCAAGATGTGGTCTCCAACCACCTACATGACTTTGAGGACATCTTCTCCAAGGCCTCATTTGACTCCCTCCTGGAGTGCAAGCAGTGGGACCACGCAATTGAGCTGATGCCTGATGCAAAGCCTGCTAACTGCAAGGTCTACCCACTCATGCCAAGGGAACAGGATGAGCTGGATGCATTCCTCTGGGAGAACCTTGAGTCTGGACACATCCATCCCTCAAAGTCTCCAATGGCCTTGCCAGTGTTTTTCATTAAGAAGAAGGATGGTTCCCTCCGATTGGTCCAGGACTACCGCATGCTCAATACAATGACTGTCAAGAACTGTTACCCCCTCCCACTCATTGCCAAGCTCATTAACAACCTCCAGGGTGCACACTACTTCACAAAGTTGGATGTCCGGTGGGGCTACAACAATGTGCACATCTGGGAAGGAGATGAGTGGAAGGGAGCATTCCGGACCAACCACGGACTGTTTGAGCCCCTGGTAATGTTCTTTGGGCTCACTAACAGTCCTGCCACCTTCCAAACAATGATGAACAACATTTTCCAGGACCTGATTGCAGATGGTGTGGTGTGTGTATACCTCAATGACATCCTCATCTACACCAAGACCTTGGAGGAGCACCACCGCATCACTCGAGTGGTCCTGGAACGTCTCTGCCAGCACCAACTCTACCTCAAGCCAGAGAAGTGTGAGTTTGAGCAGACCTGGATTGAGTACCTGGGGCTGGTCATATCCCAGGGGACGGCAGAGATGGACCCAGTGAAGGTGGCTGGTGTCACCCAATGGCCGGTGCCCCAGAACAAGAAGGAGGTGCAAGCCTTCTTGGGGTTCACCAACTTCTACCGGCGCTTCATCCAAGACTTCTCTCACCATGCACGGCCACTGTTTGACCTCACTAGAAAGGATGTGGGGTGGACCTGGGGCAAGGTGGAGCACCGGGCCTTCAATGCCCTCAAGTCCGCTGTCACCTCCAAACCTGTCCTCATGTTCCCTGACAACAACTGCCCCTTCCATGTGGAGGCTGACAGCTCCAACTTTGCAACTGGCACAGTCTTATCCCAGCAGTCCCTGGAGGATAGCAAGTGGCACCCCATAGCTGTCAGGTTCCGCTGACCATGGGGGTTCAGACCACTGGGCGAATCCTTACTTGGCACGCACAAAGTCTACATGCACAACTGAAGGAGTGGGCACAGCGTACAAACTGGGGATGATGTAAGGGCGACCTCCGGAGGTTGCAGCTAAGTCACACAACTGGCAGAGGGGGATCCAAAGTGTATTAGAATGGTACTGTATGACAGGAAATGTAGCTAATTACCTGGCAGAGGGGGATCCAAAGAGAACAAGTCTAAGGACTCCTCTGCCAGAGTGCGGCGCATCAGGCGCAGGCGTGGAGGCATGGGAATGTACTGTACAGCATGACCGTGCCTAAACCCTAACCCCGGAGGAGGTCCGGAAATCTCTGGACTATTCCCGGTTAACTCTGGAGGTCCCAAAATGGAGATAGCTCCAGAACGTCCCGAAATGGAAGTCCAGAAATCTCCGGACTGCCACAGAACAATTCCGGAGGTCCTAAAATGGAAGTCCCCTGACACCATGGGAAGTTCCGGGTTGATGTGGGGTGCTCCAGGGTCATGGTGATTGCTGGGCATCAGGGTCAAAGGGGTGGCAAACCTGGAAGTGACAGGTGTGTGATGGGCGGCGGGGGCAGTTGGCGTTGTTCCAGAGGGGGGGGGGGTACGGGGTGTCGGTAGTCTTGTCCCGGGGTGGTGGGCGAGTTCCGGGAGTGGGTCGTGACAAATTCCAAATCAATTGGACACTAGTGTGTTCAAACTGTCAGTGCCAAATATCAAGCAGAACAGGTGACATTGCAACAAAGACCTTTGTGGGTATGGCTCCAGCATCTGACAGAGTCTTAGAAAGTGTTAGTCTCAGTGTGGGAGTTTGGCTCATCCTTCTTTGAACAATATGGGGAACTCCAGGTCATCAAACTTTTCAATGGAAACAAGGTTTGCAGATGAATTGGGGGTATGTAAGGCACTTTCAAAAATTAATTGCAAGGTCTGTCCATTGATTGACATATTTTTTTGTACTATTCCCTCTTCCAGGATACTGAAAACATCTCCACAGTTTGCTGAGATAACTTGTTGGGTTGTGACATAGGCTTTGTGTTCTTCAAACTCAGAGCATCTCACAAAACAATGATTGGTTACACCTGAGTCACACTGTAGCAGGGGCAACTGGTAAGTCAGCCATTAGGGCATATGTGGTCTGGGTAGCAGATGTTGTTGTGGTGGCCATGTTTACAGAGTTCTTTTATAAATTGGTCTGAGAGTTAGGTTGAGATGGTGTGGTGTTCCTCTTTTGTCCAAAGTTTGGTGGGAACTAAACCTCTTTTCCTCATCCTTTCCAATAGCAGTTCTTGATTGAGTGTTCTGTACACCTACATTTTGGATTTGTGCATACAAGTCTCTTTTGGGTTTGTAGGGTCTTTGCAAGTAGAACATTTGAAGTGGAGATAGACATGGCAGCATGTTCCTTCAAGTCTTCTCAATGGTCATTTAATCTTGCAATCAATTCCATAGAAGTTTTTGTTGACTTTTGTTGACTGGAGTGATGCAATGATGTAATCCTAGGATGCTGGAACTGATGAGATTATGATGGCTTTGTCTTCTATACCAGCTCCCTCATCAACTGCAGTATTCTATTTTGATCAGAGGTTTGTGATATGCTCTTGAAAATCCATTCCATCTGAGTATTTTGTAACATGCAGTGCATTTTCAGCTAAATTTGTTCCCATGTCAAATGCCATCCTATATGATTCTTTTAGTATCAACCATACTTTTGCTGCTGAGTCCAACATTTTTATTACAAGGCCAATAGAATTTTTGGTATTGTAGATGATCAATGCTAACATCCATGCATTTCAGGCCTGTCATTCTTGGTAAGAAGGGAATGGGTCCCATCATTCCATCACCTGAGGAGGATTTATTGTTGTTCTAGGTGTTGGCATAGTTATTGTTCCTTTGAAATATCCATCTGTACCTCATAGTTTAGCTGCTAGAGTGGCTCAGTCTTTAAACATGAAGTAATTTGTTCCATCAAAAAGGAACTCTTCTGGGAATGTGGGGGAGTTGCTGTTTCCCCCTGATGATGAAGTAGCAGTAGTCATATTTTGTATGTGTGGCTAATGTCAATAAGCACTTTTTGGGGCCTATAACTTGTAGTATGAAGGAAGTTATCCTGCCTCAGTTTTTTGGGAAAAAACTCTGTTTAACCTGTAGTATGAAGTAAGTTATACTGCTACAGATTGAGTGAGCTTATAGCAAACTAAGTTAGATAATAAGTATGTACCCTCAGTCTTTGATAAAGAACTGAAGGACATTACAATATACCACCATGCTAGCAGTGGCTTAGAGAAACTATATAGCAATTATTTCTAATGATTGTACCAGTAAGTGAGAGATTGAATAAAAGAAAATGATAAAAAAAGGAAATTCAAACTTGAGTAACTGGGAAGTATGTAACCAACACCACTGGAGTCAAGCTGGAAGTTACTTTCTACACTTCACTACCCATGTTTTGGTGAGTGAAGCAGTTGATTATTCCTTTGACTTTTAATAACATAGGTTCTACCAGCTATTTGGTTCTTCTTTGATATTAGCCAGTTATAGTCTGGTTTTGAGTGGATGCCATCCAGGGCAGGTACTCTTTTTTTGAATAGGTTTCAAATGCAAGTTTTGTTACTCACATATATGGATGACTCAGATGATCAAATCAAGAGGGCTCAAGTCAATGTGTAGGCAGGCAATTAGATTTTAGTTTGAAGGTTAAAAATATGTAATGCCAGGTGGTGACTGCAGTGGTGTGACACTAGAGCTCATAGTTCAAGCTAAGATTGACCAGAATAAACTCTCTGTTCTTTAGACTATCCAGACATGATCTTTTATATGTAGGGTGCTTGTAATGTAAACAAAACAGTTTGTAAGTAATTGGAAGATTGTAAGTAAAATTGAGAGAGGAAAATAATTGAGAAGTAAGTACTGACAATTTTATGATCAAGTTGATTGTGGCAGTGTCTCAGGTCAGGGCTCACACCACCACAAAAAACCTCTTTCATTGCACATGGATCTGTTCATTTGCATTCTTCTCACAAAGCCATCTACAATGCTGCCACTTCTGATGATATGGTGATGAAATCCTTTTCAGAAGTTCTCAAGTTCAATTATGCAGATGTTCTCACAAAGTTTGAGATGTTTGCTTGTCTTGAAAATTGTGGTAAGTTTAGACTGTAATTGAAAGGAACAGAAAGGAGCATTGAGACAAAGGCAGGGCCAGGCTACAAGAGAATGGACAATTGTCAAAGAAGAGGAACAATAACATTAAAGCTTCCCCCTACATACAAAAGTGCACATTACATATATATCTAAATTCTTTTCATTCCCTATTCTGCTGTAACACAGAATGGAAATTCTTATATAATATAATTCATGATGGATTTCCCTGTTTTGAAAAATTTGATTCAATTTGAGGGAGGGACATGAGCTCATTGTGTCATATGATGAATGGGGGCAGTGTAAGGGCAACCTCCAGAGGTTGTGGCTAAGTCACACAACTGGCAGAGAGGAATCTGAAGTATATTAGAATGGTACCATACAACAGGAAGTGTAGCTAATTACCTGGCAGAGGGGAATCCAAAGAGAACAAGTCTAAGGACTCCTCTGCCAGAGTGCAGCACATCAGGCACAGGCGCAGAGGCATGGGAATGTACTGTACAGCATGACCGTGCCTAAACCCTAACCCCGGAGAAGGTCCAGAAATCTCCAGACTATTTCCAGACAACTCTGGAGGTCACAAAATGGAAATAGCTCCAGAACATCCCAAAATAGAAGTCCGGAAATCTCTGGACTGCCCTGGGACAATTCTGGAGGTCCCAAAATAGAAGTCCTCTGACATCACCCCCCCCCCTAGAGTGCGGTGACTTGACATGCTGGGGTAGAACAGCTCCTGGACGGCCTGGTCAGTCAGAGATATGGGGTAGATGCCCTGGATAGCCCGGGGTGCATTGGGGTGCATGCAGTGGAACTCCCTGACAAGGGCTGGAGCATGGACACCATTGGCAGGCTCCTAGGAGATGTTTTTGATACCATAGCCCTTCCACTTGACCTTGTACTGTAGCTTGCAGCAGAATAGGTGGCTGTCCAAGATCTTCTTCACCTTGTACTCCAGGCCTTCAGCAGTGAGGACCAGGGGTGGTGGCAGCAGCGCCTGTTGTCCAGGTATGGGGTCATCCGGGGCGGGCAGGAGCTTGACCACATTGAAGACCGGGTGCAGCCTGTGCATTCCGGGAGGTAGGCAGAGGCGGTAAGCTAGGGGGCCCACCTGCTTTTCCACTATGTATGGCCTCAGCTGGCAGTGGAACAGCTTCTTGGAGGGTCATGTGATGGCGATGTTTGAGCCATCCAGGTAAACACAATCTCTGGGCTTGTACATGGGAGTTGAAAGCTGTCCATGGTCATAGTATTGGGCCATGTCGTCCTTTGCCTTGGTCAGGGCCGCCTTAGCTTCCTCCTGGGCTTCATGCATCTGCTCTACAAACTCGTTCATGGACTCATTTTCTGATTGTCGTCCTGGAGGCTCAAATCCCATTCAGGGGTGGCGTCTGGTGTTCAGGAGGAACGGGGAGACCTTGGTGGCAGAGTGAATGTGGTTATTGTACTGGAACTCTGCCTCTGGGAGGAGCTCATCCCAGTCATCCTGTTGCTCATTGCAGAACAGCCAGAGGTACTGCTCAAGTTCTTGGTTGACCCATTCCATCTGGCCGTCGGACTGGGGGTGGTAGGCAGTGGATGTGTGGAGCTTGATGTGGAGGAGGCGGTAGAGCTTGTGGGTGAACTCTGCTACAAACTGGGGGCCTTGATCAGA
>JAGGAU010008556.1:0-16124 GCA_017657275.1 Termitomyces sp. T108 | reverse complement strand
GAGGAAGTATCGGAAAGAGACTGGAACGATAACAGACAAACTGGGGACTGGGAATCGGTAATATCAACACTAGCGTAACAGATGCTATACTACGGTTTATATACAAAGGCGCGGGCGCGCTCCGGGGCTCTGGCCCGGGCTCCGTGGCGAGTTGCGGGCAGGGGTCCTTGCAGGAGCCCGGGGTTCGTGCAAGGCGTACCGGGGCTTTTGCTGAAGGCCGGGGACCGTGCAAGATCGTGCGGTGGCGTAAAGGAACTCACAAAGGAGGGGCCTTGCTTTGGGAGCACGGGAGGTATGGACGAAGCGGGGAGGCGAGGAGTCGACCGAACAGGAGACGCGGGGCGCGGGGTCCGGGCCGGGTGATGCGTTGATGCGCGAGTCGTGGGGGTTGCCCGATTGGGGAGGGGATCGTCGGGGTGTGCCGGGTCGACGGCCGGGGGTTGCCGGGGCGGGCGCTGATGGTGGCGTGGGCGTCCGGGGGTTGCCGAGGTGAGCGCTGACGGTGGCGTGGGCGTCCGGGGTTTGCCGGGGTCGGCGCCGAGGTGGCGTATATGGGTGGTGATGGCCGTTGATGTGTTGATGGCCGCTGGAGGGGACCGGTCCGGGCCCGGGGTCTATGGAGCTGACCCGGTGAAGTTGAGGGTACCGGGGCCGGGGCTGGGTACCGGCGGTGGCGGGCAGTGTACCGGCGGTGGTGGCGGATCGTGACACATTGTGCTGGCTTGTACAGTGGGTGGGTGTCCAGCATGACTGCTATCTGTGCTGCTGCCATGATGCATATCTTCTTGATCCTCATTGGTATGGGCATTAAGCCAGCATGAGCTTCCAGCAAATCATTCGGTGTCGTCCTCAGGGCTCCTGTTATTTGTAGCGTGCTCATCCTCTGCACTCAACCCAGTTTCTCCATGAAGGCCCTTGATCCTTTAACTGTTTTCTCCTCTGCCTCTACATCTGGCGTGCACCACATGTCTGCCATGTAAGTCATGCATGGTATGACCACTGCTTCATATATCCTTCCCATGAATACACCCTTGACTCCTCCATTAGTCTTTGTCAACCTTCTTGCTTGTGCTGCCACCACTGCTCCCTTCCCTTGTGCATAGGCTGCATGTTCCTTGAACCTGAGCTCTTGGTCCAGGATGACCCCAAGGAATTTGTGGGAGCTCTCTATGTTGATTCTTGTCCCGTTGAGTGTAATGGTCAGCCTCTTTGCTGGTCTTGATCTGTTCCCCCTCCCCCCGTTTCTCTCCTTCCTCCTTGTGAACCCCACCCCTACAAACTTCTTCATCTCATACAGTGAGTAGTGCGTCTCAGCCCATTTGCTCACTCCACCTCTCCTTTCCATCATGTTCTCCACCTTCCTTGCTGCTTCCTCCATGTTGCTCCCTTCTGCCACCACATATGTGTCAGGTTCTGCTGACCATGGGGGCTCAGACCACTGGGCAAATCCTTACTTGGCGTGCACAAAGTCTACATGCACAACCAAAGTAGCGGGCGCAGTGTACAAACTGGGACTGTGGGGGTGAGAGCAAGTACGGAGGGACCAAGACTGGTCTACGGGGCTGTCAAGGAAGCTCCAGGGTCCAGGGATGAGCTCTGAGGCTAGGAATAAGTCCTGGGAAAGAGAGAGTAGGCGGGCCGGAGTTCAGATGCAGGACTCGCTAAGTCCCATGGCTGGGGTTGAAGGGGAAAAGGTGGAGGAGTGGTGAAAGAGTCGGGGGCTTGAAGGGAGTAGAGGCAAAGGGATGAGAGGAAAGAGAAGAAAAGAGGGAGATGAGAGAGAAACTTGAAGAAGAGGGCCAGAGATAGAAAACAGATAGATTGGAACAAGAACAAGATGAGAAGTATGAGAGTAGAGTGAGAAACGAGTTGAGTACAAGAAAATGAAGAGTTAGAGATGAGATAAGAGAAATCAATCAAGATAGTAAAGGAGATGAGCTAGAGACTGGGGAAGTATGCAATATCAACACTACTGTACCAGATGCTACACTACAGCTTATATACAAGGGGGGCGGGCGTGCTCCAGGGCTCAGGCCCAGGCTTCATGGTGAGTCACAATGCAGGGGTCCTTGCTAGAGCCTGGAGTTCATGCAAGGCATGGTACAGGCGTACCGGGGCTCTTGCTGAAGCCTGAGGACTGTGCAAGGATGCTGTGGATGTTGGTGTTGGTTGAGTGGCATAAAGGAAGCTCACAAAGGAAGACCTTGCTTTGGGAGCATGGGAGGTATGGACGTTGTGGGGAGGCAAGGAATTGACTGAAGAGGAAGCACAGGGCATGGGGTTTCGGCTGGGGTGATGCATTGATGTGTGAGTCATGATGGTTACCTGATTGGGAAAGGAGGGTGCTGGGGGTTGCCGGTGATGGGCCAGGGATTGCTGGAGTTGGTACTGATGGTGGTGTCAATGGCTGGGGATTGCCAGGGTGGGCGCTGACGGTGGCATGGGCATCTGGGGTTTGCTGGGGTCAGCACTGATGTGGCGTACCCGGGCGGTGATGGGTGTTGATGGCTGCTGATGTGCTGATGGCTGCTGGAGAGGACCAGTCTGGGCCCAGTGGAGCTGACCTGGTGAGGCTGAGGGTACTGGGGCCAGGGCTGGGTACCAGCGGTGGTGGATTGTGACAATATGCATCATCTGCAAATGACCCTGCCAACTCTCTGTCCTTCTCTCATGCTCCTTCAATCTGTCCTGCATTGTAAAAGTTGTAGCACAGTGCCAACATGTTGCATCCCTGATCCAGCCCACTCTCTACTGGAATCGTCCCTGATGTATAGTCATCAAATGTAATAATTGTCTTCCGCCAATTGAGTTTCCTCTCAAACTATTTGACCACCTCCTCTGGTACTCCTTGCCTCATGTCTTTCACTAGGACTCCTGGGACAGTGTTGAAAAAGGCTCCCTTCACGTCCAAGAAGACCACTACTACTTCCTTGCCTCTCCTCCATGCACTCTTTATGAATGTTATCAGTACATGCAGTGAGTCCGTTGTTGATCTCTCTGGCCATCCCCTAAACTGGAGTTGAGGCAGAAGATTTGCTTTCTCCACCCTATGCGCCAGCTTGGTCTTTATGCAAGGTGAAAGTACTTTTGCCACCATGTCAAGGAGAGCAATTGGCCTGTAGGAATCTGGATTGCTGTAATTGTCCCTGCCTGGCTTCCACACTACTACCATCTTGAACACCTTCCACCACTCTGGGTACACTTCTAACTCAAACATTGCTCTAAAGATGGGGCCAAGATAGGGGACAATCGTGTACTTTGTCTTCATCAGCACGTTGGGTATCTCACTCAGACCAGGTGCCTTGTGGGGTTTTAACTTTGCAATTGCAGCATAGATCTCTTTGTCTGTTATGGGACCCCACTCAAATGCTGGTTCTCTGCTCTCTCCTTCCACCACCACCTCCTCTCCTCCATCCACTGGCATATTGTAAAAGAAAGCCTCATGGAAAAGCTTTGCTTTCTCTCTGTTCTCCACCACCTCCCTCTCCCTGTTCCCCACTTTTGTTCTGAGTGCTGGCATCCTTGCTTTCCCTCCATCTGACAGTGTTGCTGTCACAAAGCTTTTGGCATCCCAGATTGTTTTCGCATCCACCAACAACAGCCACTCCTCCCAGTGCTTCCTCTTGGTGTCCTTGATAGCCTGGCTGTAGTTATTTCTGGCCCATCTGTACCCTTCATGCACCTGGTGCCCTTCGATGTGCAGGACCCTGTCTGATTCTCTGCCAAGGGCCTTCATCTTTGCCCTTGTCTCTTTCAGCTCCTTGCTCCACCATCTCTTTGCAAAAGTTGTCACCCTTTTTTCCAGGACTACCGCCTCCACCGCTCTGCTTAAAGCCCCCATCACCCTCTCCAGCTGTTCTTCCACTTCTTCCCTTCTCTCCACCCTTTCCATGGAAATCCCCTCCAGCTGCCTCTCCAGCTCTTCCTCAAAGTCCTTCCAATCCACTTTCCTAAAGTTCCTCCCCCTCTCCTAGTCCCAGCACTGTTACAATCGGGAAGTAGTCTGTGTTTGGCAGTGTTTTGCTCCATACCACTTTGCATCTCAACACCTGTTCTCCCAAACTGTGAGTGATGAAGACGTTATTGGGTCTGGTCAAATTCTTTGTGCTCATTGACTCCAGCATTGGCACACCTGGCCTCAGAGCCATGATCATTCTGTGCCTCGTTTTCATTGCAATCAGCTCCTCCGCCACGTCTAGGTTCCCTCTTGTGAAGAGATGGCCATTCCTCAGGTTGTCCCACATGGGGTGGTGTCTGTTAAAGTCCCCAACCCACATGTCCGCTCTGTTTCTGCCTCTCCACCTCTGTCCCTCCTTGCCCCACAAATAGAAGTTGAGTGCTCAAATGCTCCTGGAGTGTTCCCTGTTATTGTATAGATTGAAGATCCCTACTGTTCTCTCTCTTGTCTCAATGCCAATGCCTACCATGTTGGTGCTTTTTATGTCCACCCTCTTCCATGCATTTGTTGCTATCCTCCTGCTCACAAGCATTAACGCTCTCATTTTGCCAGTGTTTCTCTCATCATGTCCTATCAGGTATACTTGGCACCAAAGTTGCATCACCCTCGATTTTTTGTTGAAGTCGAAATATAGTTCCTGTATGCATACTATGTCAACATCATCACCCAGCATGCATAGGGCTGCATGCTGGGCTGTAAGGGATTTGTTCATGTCCGACTGCCACACTTTGAGCATCTCATGCTCTCCGCCTCCTCACCTTGCCTCCCCAGTCCCTTGACTCATTGGAAAATCTGCTGAGGAATCTGTCCCTCCCTCTTCTTGGCCACCTCTTGCAATCCCATTGGGCTCTCAACTTCATCAAACCAGCTGTAGTCCCTCTGCCTGCAATGCTCACTGTGGCCCTCCTTCTGGGGAGTAAAGGCATACTGCCCCATTTGTACTGGTCTAGGGTGGTCTGCATGCCTGCTGGAGCAGCCTCAAGCCCCCCCCCCCCTTGTCTCCTCCCTTTGTGTCCACTCATCTCGCTTCCCCACTGCCCCCCTTCCCTGGCCTCCTTTCCTCACTGTCAAGCCCCCCAGTGCACCTCCTGTTGGTCCTCTCTAGTGTCCACTTGTCCATGTCATCCACTCCTGGCAACCGCCATCAAGACGTTCCCATGTCCATGGCAGATCTGTTGGAAAAAACGTATATTGTAGTTCCAGGGTTCTGCTTCTCAGCTGGTCTCTGGTTTCTTTGAACGCTGGGCACAATCTCAATGAGGATGGGTGATCATGTCTGACACCCTTTATTTTGCAGTTCACACATGCAAATCTTGTCAGATCTGCCTCCTTGCAGTCCTTTGTCCTGTGCTCCTTGGCACACAGCGCACACGCATCTTTTTCCTGCTTGCATTCATTAGCAAGATGCCCTTTGCCATACCTCTGGCACTTGAGGCACCGCTGCGGTTCTATGTCCAACTTTCTTGCCAAGACTCTCTTGCCCTCAATGGCAAGCTCATATTGAATTATGTGATTTGCACCATTCTCCGTCGTGCACGCCAGGATCAGATGTGCCATTTTCTGGTTATCATGTCTAGCATGTGGGGATCTTGCCCACCTTGTGGTGACCAGTTCCCCTGGGTGGAGGCCATTTCCCTCCTCTATCTCCCCTGTTTTCTCTACTGCTGTGTCTCCTAGATTAACTGGGACAAACTCCACTAACATGCCGTATGTCCAGTCCTTGATGGTTGCTCCTGCTCCAAACCTTTCCAGGAATATGGCTTTCACCTCTCCTTTTGCTAACCACTCTGCTGCTTCAGGGGTACTCAGCTTGTATAGCACACCTCCATTCTTCAGCTTGCATGCTGTCACAAACTTCACCTCCAGATTGCCCAAGCCTCATATTCCCATCAGGTCCTTCACAATTCTTGCCTTCTCCAAAAGCTCTAGTTTGGTAAGGTCCCTGTGCTTTTTTTTTGTTGTACCCCCACTTTGTGTTGGCATTTCTTGATTCCCTTAGCAAGTAGATGCGTATGAGAGTCAAAAACTGTTGTATAACCACTGTCTAGTTCTAATCTATGCTACTTCTCTTCTCAGTGTTTCTTCAAGTTCAGGTGAACTTGTTTTCCCACACTGAGATAATGGTAATATGAGATCAAGAAGTGGTTGCTGGCACTCTTGCTGAAGCCCAGTGATTGTGCAAGGGCGCTGCGGACATTGATGTCAGTCAAGTGGCATAAAGGAAGCTTACAAAGGAGTGGTCTTGCTTTAGGAGCATGGGAGGCATGGAATGGGCAGGGAGGTGAGGAGTCAACCAAAGAGGAGGTGTGGGGTGTGGGGTTTGGACTGGGGCAATGCATTGATGTGGATGCGTAGTGGTTGCCTATTGGGGATGGGGAGGGTGTTGGGGGTTGCTGAGGTGGGATTGCCAGGGTGGGCGCTGATGGTGGCATTGGCAGCTGGGAATTGCCAGGGTTGGCGCTGATGGTGGTGTTGGCAGCCAGGGATTGCTGAGGCCAGTGCTGGTGTAGTGTGCATAGGTGGTGATTGGTATTAATGGCCGCTGATGATGTTGACGGCGCTGGGGATGGCTAGTCTTGGTAGTGGTCCATGCCCAGGGCCTTGTGGAGCTGGTCTGTGTCAGGGGACTTCCATTTTGGGACCTCCAGAATTGTCCTGGAGCAGTCTGGAGATTTCTGGACTTCCATTTTGGGATGCTCCAGAGCTATTTCCATTTTGGGACCTCCAGAGTTGTCCTGAAACAGTCCAGAGATTTCTGGACCTCCTCTGGGGTTAGGGTTTAGACGTGGTCATGCTGTACAGTACATTCCCATGCCTCCATGCCGCACCTTGGCAGAGGAGTCCTTAGACTTGTTCTCTTCAGATTCCCCTCTGCCAGGTAATTAGCTACATTTCCTGTTGTATGGTACCATTCTAATACATTCAGATTCCCCTCTGCCAGTTGTGTGACTTAGCCACAACCCCTGGAGGTTGCCCTTACAGTCTGGTGAGTACGGGACACTGGGACTGGGGCTGGGTACTGGCAGTGGTTGGTGGAGTATTGGCAGTGGTGGTGGGTTGTAACAGAAATTCCTTAACAAATTCTTTATATAAGCAAACACACTCTGAAATTGTCGAAGTATTTCTTCCCATTGTTCCAACTCCATCTCCACTGTTCACTGGTAGAGCAGATATTCTGTTGCATCTTGAAAAGTATTTTTCTAGTTGTGGATCTGCACAGCAATGTTTTGTGCTGCATGGCTTTGGTGGAGCTGGAAAAACACAAATTTCACTGCAGTTTTGTTATAAATTTGGAAGCAGGTATGAATTGACTGCATTCTTCTTTTCAAATTATAGTCTAATCCAATCAAGCAGATTTTCTGCCAAATACATGATCAATGCCAGCTCTAAAGCAACAATTGAGCAATATCTAACTTTACTTGCTCAGAGTGCTAAATTAGCTAATACCACACCTACTACTGCTCTCACATGGCTCTGTTATCAAAAAGAAGAATGGTTGATGATTTTTGATAATGCTGATGATTCTGAGGTCAATCTACAAGAATTCTTTCCACAATGCAATCATGGCAATATTCTCATCACAAGTAGAAATGCTGCATCTAAAATATATGCACCAGAAAATAATGATAAAATTCAAGAAATGACACTTAAAGATTCATTAGCAGTTTTCTATAAAGCTAGTCAAAGAAAAGAAGATGAGCATGAAGCTACAAAGGAGCTTGTTGCAGAATCAGGCTATTTGACATTAGCAATTGTTCAAGCAGGGAGTTATCTTCTTTACAATTTTACAATCAACATGTTGAAGTGAAGCAATATATTGAAAGCTGTAAGAAAGACATGCTAAGATATCTGGCAGAAACAAGAAAGCAAAAGATAGATAAGTATGAACTATCTATTTTTGCTACTGTCAGGTTCTGTTGACTGCAGAGGCTTCTTCCTGAGCAAGACCTTACAAGGCAGACTCAAGGTAGCTATAGTTATGAAGTCCTACATTAGTGCAAGGTCCAGAGTTGGTTCCAGGACTGGTGCAGGTGTGCTTGGCTTTTAGGGAGTAAGTGGAGGTAGTTCTGGGCTGTTAGAGTAAGTCTGGGGTTGTGCTGGGGCTCTGGGGTATGGGGTGTTGGTCCAGGACTAGTGAGATGAGTCCAGGCTTAGTCTAGGATAAGGTGAGGCAAGACAGGGCAAGATGAGCTGTAAGGGAGAAATGAAGATAGAAAGGTGAACAAGAATGAGACAAGATTGAACAAGGGAAACAAGTCAAGGAGGGAAGAGCAAAGGAAATGGACTAGAAGGGGAACAAGACTGATGGATAGAGAATAGGAGTTGATGGAAATAGACAGGAAGACTGAGACAAGATACAAGAGTATGAGGCAAAGGAGATTCAGACAGGTTAAGTTCAATATCAACACTACTTGTACAGGTTGTCTACCTATGCCTTAAATACTCTACAGGGTGGACTCTGGGGTGGCAGGCTCAGCCTGGTTCAGTGTTAGGTGTTGGGCATGATTGCTGGGGTGATCACCGGGTGATGCTGATGATGGTGGTCAGGCCATGACTGCAGGTGTTGGGCATGATTGCCAGGGTGATTGCTAGGTGATGCGGATGATGGCGGTTAGGCCATAACTGCAGGTGTTGGGCATGATTGCTGGGGTGGCGGGACTGATCACTGGGGGATGCTGAGGTGATCTGTCTGAAGGTGGGCCATGCTGTGGGAGACTCCAGGTTGATGCAGGGAAGTCCAGGGTCGTGGTAATTGCTGGATGTTAGGGTCAGGGGGGTGGTGAACCTGGGGTTGGTGGCGTTGTGATGGTGGGTTCTGAAAAAGCAAAGGCAATTCTCATATTATGTGGTGTGCTACATAACTCTAAAATATCCATTTGAATTCTGAAAAGAGCTTGGAAAAAACTCTCCAAATCTTATGAAGTAGACACACAAGAGTTACAGAGCTTTCTTGAGAAATTTGTGACAGATGACAAGAATTGGAACAAGAAGCTACTGGAAGAAGCAATCAATATGCTGAGGTCTTATTCATTAGTTGAATTCAATGAAAAAGGAGTGACACTTCTAGAGATTCATTTGCTTGTTCATGGATGGGCTTTCAAGTCATTATCAAAAGAGAAACAGAAAGGAACAAGACATTGTGCACAGCAACTATTTTATTGTTTGGCAGATTAAAGGTTGGAATACAATGATGCAGCTCAATGGGTACTCCATGTTCAGGCTTTGATGAATCATTTTAATGATGAATGTAACAATTACAAATTATTAGAGAGAATAAGCAGCATTTTTGCCATTGCTTACTTTTGGAATAATGCAGAAAAGCTTCAGCAGAAGGTGCTTGTAAAGTGTGAAGCACTGCTAGGGAGGAATTACTCAGACACTATTGAAGCAATGTATAATCTTGCAAAGACATTTTTGAGAAGTGGAAGATTGGAGGAGGCTGAAAAGCTGCATCAGGAAGTGCTCAAGGCTAGAAAAGATGCTGGAAAAGTAGAAGATTGGAGGAGGCTGAAAAACTTTGTCTAGAAGTGCTCAAGATTAGAAGAGATGTTTTTGGAAGCAGTTATCCAGACACAATCCAAGCAATGTCTAACCTTGCAGTCATATTCCATACCAGTGGAAGATTGGAGGATGCTGAAAAGCTTCATCAAAAAGTGCTCAGAATCAGAAGAAATGTCTTTGGAAGTAATCATCCAGATACAATTCAAGCCATGTCTAACCTTGGAGGAATATTTTATGCTAGTGGAAGACTGGAGGAGGCTGAAAAGCTTTGTTGAGATGTGTTTGGAAGCAATCATCCAGACACAATTCAAGCTATGTCTGATTTTGCAATGACAATTCAGAAGAATGGAAGGTTGGAGGAGGCTGAAAGGCTTTGTGAGGCAGTACTCAGGACTAAAAAAGGTATTTTTGGGAGCAATCATCCAGACACAATCCAAGCCATGTCTAACCTTGCAGTCGTATTCCACACCAGTGGAAGATTGGAGGATGCTGCTTCATCAGGAAGTGCTCAATTGTAGCTGTTGGCTACAGGTAGAATGATCTTGCGTAGTTCATGCAGTAGCTGAATCAGATCAAGTTATTAGATTAGACTAGATATATTATAAATATAAGATGTTGTTCTTATATTATATATGAGCATGCATCATAAATACTAGTAAAGTAACCACTTGGTTACGTACCCCTATTTTAGACTGCTGCATCATCTCATGACTAGCTGTGATCATGATGTGATCCTCTAACTAAATTCCAACAAAGGACATGTGCATTACAGGTGCACTTATGTGTGTGGCTTGACTCCTTGTGCAGACCAGCTGCTCAATATCCAGATGCTAAAGTTGCAACCCTCCAAGGCTATTGCTGGCATGCAGTCTTACACCATGAAAGGTTGTTATTCAGACCAGGTATCTGATAGTAAGATTGGCAGCCTATGAATTCCAAGAAGTGTACATAAAACATGACAAGAAAATGTTCATGCTAAAAAGCACAAAGCATGTCAGCAACATGAATCAAGCAATAGACTCAATGTTACCTATACTAGATAATACAAAGGGTTTTGAAACCTGTTTTTGTAGTTGTTTTGAGTCCACCTGCTAGACTTTGCCATACATGTACATGTGGTTGACCCAGTCCAGCAGAATATTGTTATGGTCTGTACCTGGTCATCTGGTATATGAACCTGATGCATGGTGAGCTAGGCCCCATGTTGGGCCATGAATGGTTGCTTGGAGCAGACTTTAATGTATGAGGCCACAGCCTTGCAATACAGTCCAGGGCATGCTATGACTAGCATGAGGCATCAGAATATCATGGTCTTACCTGTGTCATTGGCACACAGAGCATAACAGAGTGTAAGCAGTCTCCAGTGCATATGGTATGCAAAAACCACTGCAATACCCTGCCATGTATTTTCTAACCCTGATCACCCATAAATCAGTGCATATTGTGCTAGCTGGTCAAGGTCAAATGGCATGTTTGGGTCCTGCATGTGCATAGTGCACAGGGCCAATGTTCAATCCTCCTTTATGTGTAGGAAGCATGATGAAATGTGTTATTGTTCTACAAGTTTAAGTTTCTTAAGACCTTGCATTGGATTCACCAGACCTGACAAAAACAGCTCCATGGTATAGTTGTGCTATTGACATGTCTGTGCATTGGTATATGAGAAGAGTAAACTTTTTTTTGGCTTCAAACATTCCACAGATCTTTGTTTCTGAGCAACAGCCATTTGTAGACATTTGGATCTTAGAATGATCATCTAAACCTCCAACATGGCCCATGCTGTGGTGTATCATTCCAGATTTTCAGCAGGCATGCTGATTGATATATTTGCACTTTGGAGAGAGAGAGCACAAGTAAAAACAATAACATGACTCAGTCAATACCAGTGTCAGGTTCCGTTGACTGCGGGGGCTTCTTCCTAAGCAGGACCTTACAAGGCGCACTCAAGGTGGCTACAAATACAAAGTCCTGTGCAAGGGCGAAGTCCAGGGGTTGAGTCTGGGGGTTTGCACAGGTGGTTGCTGGTTTAGGGGTCTAGGATAGAGTGATTCTGGGCTGTTAGGGCAAGTCTGGGGTTGGGGAGGAGGCTCTGGGATGGAACATTGGTCCAGAGTTAGAGAAACAAGTCCGGGCTTAGTCTGGGGAAAACGAGACAAGATGGGAGCAAGGCAAGTTTGAGAGAAAGAAAAGAAGAGGGAGGAAGTGAAAATGGAGAAAAGACGAGAAGAGACAAGTTGTAGAGGGAAAGGACTTGGACGAAATGAAGAGAGTTATGGAAATAGACAAGGAGACTGAGACAAGATACGAGATTATGAGGCGAAGGAGATTCAGACAATTTAGATGCAATATCAACACTACTTATACATGTGGTCTAGCTATGCTTTAAGTACTCTGCTCTGCGGGCAGACTCTGGGAAGGCAGGCTTAGCCTAGTTCAGTGCCAGGTGTCAGGCATGATCGCCGGGGTGATTTCTGGGGGACACAGATGATGGCGGTTGGGCTGTGGCTGCAGGTGTCAGGCGTGATCGCCGGAGTGATTGCTGGGTGACGGGACTGATTGCTGGAGGATGCTGAGGTGATCTGTCTGAGGGCAGCCCATGCTGTGGGAGACTCCAGGTTGATGTGGGAGGTTCCAGGGTCACAGTGATTGCTGGGTGTCAGGATCAGGGGGGTGGCAAACCCAGGAATGACAGGTGTCACTGTGGCGGCTGTTGCGGCATTGTGATGGTTGGCAGGGTTGGTTGGTGCTGTCCTGGGGGAGTAGGGGGTGTTGGTGGTGTTGTCCCTGGGTGGTGGGGCAAGCTCCAGAAGTGGGTCATGACAACCAGCTGAAATTCAAGAAGAACAACACCACTTGTTGTACTTGGCCAACACAATGTAGTACAACTCATTTGGCTTGGTTCATCATACTGCCTTGGTATCTGCTGTCAATGTTGACTTTTACTCCATTCAGACACAACCTCAGAATTAGATTACAATTGACATTGCACACAGATGCTTCCTCTCTTTTGATCTGGACATGCTTCTATTGTTATTACTCCTTTTCTGTGGTATAATAGCTGTTCAATATGACATATGCTCAAGGTTTTCAAGTCTCATCAACATGGGTACAATGTGCATTTGTATAATCAATCTTTGGTTTAAAGGGAAGCCTTCTAATCCAACAACTTCAGAGCCCTTATCCTGAGGGTCTCATTGATCATTGTAATGGAGTTACAGGGTTTGGTGAGTTCTTGATTCCTTAAGTGCCTCAAGTGCATAAGACCCAGTTCTATAGAGAGAATGGTGACTACACAAGCATAGAGACAGTAGTAAAGGAAAGAAGACTAAAGAGTGGCTGTGCTAAGCATGACCAAACATAGGCTGTAATGGCTGCTCCATTACATTAAGAGAACTGTTAATTTGTTTATTTACAGATCTCCTTGTTATAAGTCAGCCCATAGTCTTTCTCCTCAGGTAAATTGGCTGTTGCAGGTTTGATGTGCAGCCCTTTGCTGTGTTTGAAATAGCATTGTCAAAGAATGATACCATGATAATAACATCACTGCTCCCTCTCTAATCCTATTCTGGGGCGCTCAAAATGTGTATGTGTTTCTATCAGACCATTATAAAACCAGACTATACATTGTAATCTGTCAAAAGAATCGAAATCTCTATATGAAGCCCTTGTCAACATATTTACAGAGTTAACCGTGTCTAACTGCAACATACAGATGCCTCTTTGATCACCATATAGATACCAAGTACAAATATTTCCTATTTCTACCATGGTACAAGAATTTCAGATAAACTGAGGTCACATTTTCCAACAAAGAATACTTATCAGATACTCTGATTTATTGTGTAAGGAACGGCTTAGAGAGAATTATAGAGTATTGTCAAGCAAATGACGAAGAACTTACAATGACAGCCTCTTCTTCTTGCAAGTTCCCACATTTCTAACTGTAACGTGTCTGCTAGTCGATTTACATCCTTGTTCCCCTGATGAACTGATTGGATTCAAGCTGGTCTCTATACCTCATTCTATCAAAACATACTCTTCACTTTTTTTCGTTACCTCAAATCTGCCGACAAACTCCCAGTTGAACTTTCAACATAAATTGAACATTCATTAACTTCAAGTTTCCAAAACCTCCCAATCGACCAGTGGTTACAAGATGTTTTGTGATCAAGCTCATTGTGATAGCTCTTAGCCAAAAGAGAAATAATGTCAATACTCTAAACCTTCTTCATCTCATTATCCAGAGCACCTGGTGCCAACACACGCTGTGCCTTTCCCTCCTTGTTCTTATAAAAGACAATGTCACCTTCGTCCTCAATAAAAATACATTGAGTAAATGTACGATAAAGAGCACGAAAGGTGTTCTACATGTAAAGATGAGCACACATAAATAAAATCTTCTCGAGGAGCTTACCGTTGTATCGTAATTGTAGTCTTCCTTGAGAACCTTCTTGATTGCCTCCGTAACAGAAGGCTGGTTATCTTTGTTGAGAGATCAGCCAACGGTCTAATGACAGGAAATCTGTAACGTACAGAAAGGAATTGATGAGAAAAGGTGATGTGCGACGTGATCATGGGAGACATTGTGGAGGAAGAAACGCCCAGCCCAGCCCAAAAGTGGTCGGTCAACGGTAGAGACAGCACCACGAAGGAATGACCACTGCTTAGCGCGATAGTGAGCGATTGAAGGATCGGAATGGTGGAGGTAGGTCAGCATGACGATCCAGTGGTTAGTCAACTATAAACTCTCAGTTTCCAAGACATAACATGACTATGCAAGATACTAACAAGGTACGGAAAGAAATAGAATTTGAGGAAGTTGTGAAAGCCTACTTCACGAGTCCAGAGGTACAGCACGCAAGACATGACAGACAGACCTATGTTAGAGGCGATGATGCCGTTACGTTCATGCGGCTTGAAAAGAGGTGAAGAGGGTTGGAAGTGCTGGAAGCAAACGGTTAGGTGACCTATGTTAAGATATTGAGGGAGAAATGGCACACATTAGTCCAGGGCGGATACATTTGGTTTCCCATGGCGTTTGTGAAAAGGTAATACTGCCAGCCAAGCACTTGCATGAAGAGCATACGAAGGAGGGTATAAATTGGTGTCTCCTCAAACATCTCGTGGTAGTCGTTGATCTTGGCGTTATTCTCAGGAGGCAGTCCATACTCCGAACGAGTGCAAGGGACAAAGTTTTCATCGCGCTCCACAGACATCGTCGCTTTATGGTGGGCATGATGGCTCGACCTCCACGCATAATAAGGAACAAGAACGAACTATAATAACAGTCAAACTTGTGATTCCATCATCAGCTGGATGCAAACGCACGGTGTGAAGACTGTAACCGACGAGGTGGTTAAACCAGGAGTAGTTTGAGAGTGAACCATGGCCGGCCTCATGCGCCATGCACCACCATCCTGCAAGAACAATGCTCTGCCAATGCCAATAAAGTGTCCAAAGACCCCATTTCACAGCTGTGCCAACTCCCTGGGGTGCTCCATAATCTTGGACGAAAGAGTGCGCACAGGGGTCAATCAGCCAGCCAAGCTTGTACATAATGACAGCACAGGTAACATCACGAATAACATATAGCAGGGCTTTGAATGTGTTCTTTTCGTGGAGATGCTTTGGTACAGCCGAGTGCACTTCTTGCAGAGTTACCTACGTCTGTATTGAGTGCTCCCCAATAAAAGTGAACAAAATCCAAGCTTGCCTTTGTAGGCGTGAACGGCGTCGCCAGCCGCTTCTTGTATTCAGGACTGTCCTTGAAGAGAGCAAACATTCAAATGAGAAACCACGAATGGACTCGATCCACTGAAAACAGTGTCCCCAGCAGAGATGAGGTAGGCTAGATAGTATGTATTTCATTGTCGTAGACGTGTATTTTAATTGTGGAGACAAATGTCAAGGCGAAGAACACCATAAGGAGTTGGCTACTTGCTGGTAAAGCTCCGATTGACTTCTATTGAACACATCTCAAGATGAGCAAATCATAATTGATATGTTCAAATTGTCAGGACCCCAGAAACCAGCGGTACCAGGCAAGACTGAGTCCAGTCGGGCCAATCCCAATCCCGCTTGTCTCAGCCTTCTGTGCTGCAAAGATGCTATCTCATCGGCACTTGCACTCATAAAGATTGCTCCATGGAATGGGTATCATGTCAAATCTATCATATTCATAAAAGCTTTTAGTAGTTATACTCCACTTACATTTCATATAAACTCAGTAGAATTAGATTATCACATCTTACTTGTCAGAGTATTTGACATGCAACGAGTTACGTGTGCCTCGTCTTCTACCATGAACTGTTTTGTTGACATCCACATGATCATATTCAATTGTGACAGAAAGTAGTGCTTGTCATTTTTATTTCCTGTCCGACTTGTTTGGATCAGCGTAATGGATTTCACCCAGTCTCTCCCTGTTCTGTGATCATTTCAGACTCATCATCTATCACCGAAGGTGCACGGCACGCATATGACCACATTAGTATCGTTTTAGTTTCCGACTTCCATCCAAAACTTCAACTTAAATACCCATAATGCGAGGCAAAGAGCACTCACTTGCAGCGGTTCCAGGTTCCCTGTGTTGGAACGACGTCATTGTGACAGGTGTGAAGAGTACCACGACACGATGCCAGGGCCACAACGGCCACCATCTTTG
>JAGGAU010008555.1:0-16219 GCA_017657275.1 Termitomyces sp. T108 | reverse complement strand
GCGCTCCCTAGCGCTTCCTGGCGCTCCCTAGCTATTCCTGGCGCTCCCTAGCTATTCCTGGCGCTCCCTAGCTATTCCTGGCGCTCCCTAGCTATTCCTGGCGCTCCCTAGCTATTCCTGGCGCTCCCTAGCTATTCCTGGCGCTCCCTAGCTATTCTTAGCGATTCCTGACACTCCTTAGCGATTCCTGACACTCCTTAGCGCTTCCTGGCACTCCCTAGTGCTTACCAACCATTTGTAAAGACATTTTTACTTCAAGTCTGACAGAGACACCTCACCGATCAAAGAAGGAAGTACTATCTGACAGACAGATTGACAACTGACATGCCATATGCATTATTACTTTTTAGGATATATTTTTCATTTACATTGTCAACACACCTTACCGACATTTACATATGATTTCTTACCTTGCACTATAAAAACTGTACATAGCTACTACTTACAGCAGACAATTACCAGAGTTTACAGCCCATCTTTGACCTCTCAGTAACACGCTCTCACAAGCACTCTTAGTGACCAGAGTTGCTTTCTTATCTCTCTCTTTTCCGGCACACTAGGCACCAATTTTGGGTGCATCTTTATGCTAGTCCATCTACGGGACTAATCAAGAATCTATACGCAAGCTTGACCTAGGCACTTACGGCCTAGTTACTAGTGCTTAGCCGTGCTAAGCATCTTTCCCTTTAAAACTTCAATTGCTTTCACTTTACTTACGTGTTTCTGGGACCCTGCCAGGACTCTACCTCATTATTTAGCGCACGCCCAACGCTACTCCACAGGAGGTGCTAGGTATCAGCTACCTTATACAGTACCTAGCGACTTTTGGGCGTCATCAGCTTATAGCAGACCAGTTGTTGCATATCACCCTTATCTTCCTGACAATAACCCCACTACGCCTCTCCACCCCCAACAGTACTACCTTGCCCCTGTGCTGTACATGAACCGGTACTAGCCCATGGACACCTACGGATTTTTGGCAGTGCTGTAAGGGTGACCTCTGGGGGTTGTGGCTAAGTCACACAACTGGCAGAGGGGGATCCGAAGTGTATTAGAATGGTACCATACAATAGGAAATGTAGCTAATCACCTGGCAGAGGGGGATCCAAAGAGAACAAGTCTAAGGACTCCTCTGCCAGGGCATGGCGCATCAGGTGCAGGCGTAGAGGCATGGGAATGTACTGTACAGCATAACCGCGCCTAAACCGTAACCCTGGAGGAGGTCCAGAAATTTCTGGACTATTCCTAGACAACTCTGGAGGTCCCAAAATGGAAATAGCTCTGGAACATCCCAAAATGGAAGTCTGGAAATCTCTGGACTGCCCCAGGACACTTCCAGAGGTCTCAAAATGGAAGTCCCCTGACAAGTGCTTTTGGTTAGCCAAGGCCTTGCCCTCAACTGGTGTGCCTGGGTACCCCACCTTGCACAGAGCTCCAATGCATGGACTCAACTTTGGGAACCCCCAGGCACTCTGCACCTGCAGTGGGAAGCCCTGATCCCTGCTAGTATGGGTCCTTTCATGATGGGTCCAGGTACCGCACACATCATGGAGGCAAACCCTGCCACCTACATCCCTGCACACCCCTGACTCCTCCGGTGAGAGTTTCCCCTGTGCAGTCACTCCCATCACTCCTCAAGCAAGGGAACACGCCTAGGGGAACTGGAGAAGCGCCTTTCCAGCAGTGAGGGAGGATTGCAAATTATCTGAAACAGTGTGACAGGATTCTGAGATTGCTCTTCATTAATAGTGTGGAGTTAATATGAAGGACTCAGAACCTGTGTCACAGGCTGGGGCTACCTGTCAGGTTCTGTTGACTGTGGGGGGCTTCTTCCTAAGCAAGACTTTACAAGGTGGACTCAAGGTAGCTACAGATACAAAGTCCTATGTTAGGGCAAGGTCCGGGGTTAGTTCTGGGGCTTGTACGGGTGTGCTTGGCCCTTAGAGAATTAGTAGAAAAGGGTTCTGGGCTACTAAGGTAAGTCCAGGGTTGTGTTGGATGCTCTGGGGTGCAGAGCATTGGTCTGGGATTAGGGAGGTAAGTCAAGGCTTAGTCCGGGAAAAGGCAAGGTGAGACCAGGGCAAGACAAGCTGTGAAAGGAAGAACTAGAATGAGAGGGGAATGAGAATGAGACAAGATGGAAACAAGTTGAAAGAGTCAAGGAGGAAAGGACAAAGGAAAATGGACTGAAAGGGAAAAAGACTTGAGGATAAAGAATAAGAGTTGGTGAGGATAGATGAGAAGACTGAGATGAGATATGAGAGTACAAGGTGAAGGAGATTCAGGCAAGATAACTTCAGTATGTCATGATCCGCCACCACCGCTGGTATCCAGCCCCAGCCCCGGTACCCTCAAACTCACCAGGACAGCCCCACAAACCCTGGGCCCAGACCAGTCCTCTCCAGCAGCCATCAGCACATCAATGGCCATCAACAGCCATCACCGCCTATACACGCCACATCGGCGCCAACTTCAGCAATCCCCGGATGCCCACGCCACCGTCAGCGCCCACCCCAGCAATCCTCGGCCACTACCGCCACCATCAGCGCTTGCCCGGCAATCCCCGACCCATCACCGGCACACCCTGACGTCTCCTTTCCCAATTGGGCAACCATCATGCCTTGTGCATCAATGCATCACCCGGCCCAGACCCTGTGCCCCACACCTCCTCTTTGGTCAACTCCTTGCCTCCCCACATTGTCCATGCCTCCGTGCTCCCAAAGCAAGGCCCTTCCTTTGTGTGAGCTTCCTTTACGCCACTCGACTAACATCAACACCTGCAGCGCCCTTGCACAATCCCCGGGCTTCAGCAAGGGCCCCGGCACCTCCGTGCTGCTCCTTGCATGAACCCCGGGCTCCAGCAAGAACCCCTGCGCTGCGACTTGCTACAGAGCCCAGGCCTAAGCCCCAGAGCATGCCTGACCCCTCGTATATAAGTTGTAATGTAGCATATGGTATGGTAGAGTTGATATTGCCTACTTCCCAGTCTCTAGTTTGCCTCAGTTATCCTTTCGACCTATCTCTCTTATCACGTCTCTGTTTTTCATTATCTCATACTCGACTCAACTCGTTTCTCTTATCTTATCACTTGTCTTATCTTGTCCTCAATCTATCTGTTTCTTGTCTCCAGCCTCCCTCTAAGTTCCTCTTCAGACTCTCTCTCTTTTTCTCTTTCTTCTCATCTCTTTGCCTTCATCTTCTTTGAGTCCCCGACTCTTTCGCCACTCCTCCACCTTTTCCCAGCCCCAGGACTTAGCGAGCCCTGCACCTGAACCCTGGCCCGCCTGCACCCTCTCTCCCGGAACTTATTCCAAGCCCTGGAGCCCATTCCTGAACCCCGGAGTTCCTTTGACAGCTCCCTGGACCAGTCTCGGTCCCTCCGCACTCACCCTTGTCTCCTCAGTCCTGGTCCGTACACCGCGCCTGCCCCTTCAGTTGTGCATGTAGACTTCACGTGCACCAAATAAGGATTCACCCAGTGATCTGAGCCCCCACAGTCAGTGAGACCTGATACTACTGGTACATGTGAACTACCTATGCCTTAAGTACACGACGGGGCAGGCTCCAGGATGGCAGGATCCACTGTGTCTATCTTTAGGTGTCAGGCATAATTGCCAGGGTGATTGCCAGGTGATGCAGATGATGGCAGGTCAGGCCATAGCTGCAGGTGTTGGACGTGATTGCTGAGGTGATGGGACTAATCACTGGGTGATGCCAAGGTGATCTGTCAGATAGCGGGCCATGCTGTGAGAAACCCCGGGTTGATGTGGAGAAGTCCAGGGTCATGGTGATTGCCGGATGTCAGGGTTGGGGGGGGGGGGGGGGCAAACCCAGGAGTGATAGGTGTCACCGTGGTGGTGGGCATGGTGTCATGATGGTTGGCGGGATCAGTAGTGTTGTTCCGGGGAGGTAGGAGGTCAGTGGTGTTGTCCCAGGGAGGTAGGAGGTTAGTGGTGTTGTCCCGGAGTGGTGGGGCAAGCTCCAAGAGTGGGTCATGACACTACCTGAAGCAGGGAGTAACGCAGAGGAATGTGCTAACCAAGTGCTGGACATCCAAGGGCGTTTTGCCTAGGGATCCCTCCCAGCACAGGAATGCAACCTCCTGCATGATGACCCCACTCTGCAAGAGGAGCTAGCCAGATCAGTCAAGGAAATCCACGTGTCCCTGTCACCAGGACAGTTTGAGGACCCTGGGGACATAGCATACTTCTTCCATGTCCAACACAACCCAGGAGCAGCAGGAAGACCCCACTCAAGAAGCAGAGCAGCAACACCTGAATGAAACCCCTTGGGCAGGCTCTTTGATCAATCCACAGCATGTGTGGTAGGCCTCTCTGCATGGCCCTAGACGAACTCAGTGCCTAGTGCCAGTGCCTTATGGACATGGAGACAGTCAATAGATATAGCGACAGCCCGTCCTACCTCTCAGGGAACCTGACGGGACAACTCCTCAGACTCCTCACAAGATACCCTCTGCTACATCAATGTCCCCAAGAGCAACCCCCAAGCCCCCCCCTTTAACCCATTGACTGCCCCCCAGGGCAACCCTGTCTCCCCAAAAACAAGACACCCCATGTTTGAGCATGAACAACCCTCCACTTTGACCTGCAAAATGGCAACTGCATGCCTCCACCCAATTCTTAGCATTTTAATCTCACCAGGAACACTCCTCCAGGCCCTCCTTCCCCCCTTCTCTCCCTACTAGTACTAACCTCCTCCCTCCTTACCCCCCTAATCCCAACTCCCAACTCCCTAACCCAAACCCCCCCTATCAATTTACAACCCCCCCTCCCCATTTCCCACCACCTCCTCACTCTCCCCACCCTCACTCCTCCCATACTTATTACCTCCCACCTTCCCATACTTACTCACCACCCCCTATACCTACTCACCCCCCCTAGCTGGGGTCATGCCTGGAGGACAAGGACCCCCTGGTAGACCACCAGGCAGCCCACCCTGCCCCCTTGGGCCCCCTAAACACCCCTCAGGCCTAGAAGGAGCACCGCCTAGTGAGGGACCTCAACCTTCACTTCTACCCCCCTTCTGGCCCTCCCCCACCCCTCCCCATCCTGGATGCCAGGGCCACCTCCTGCCAGCAGAGGACCCCCCAGAGGCTTCCAGAGTGGACCTTCCAGAGGTGGCCCCCCAGGTGGCAGACTCCTTGGACTCCTATGGGGCAGAAGACCAATGATCAGAGTGTTCCTCCCACAAGGTGGCTCCAGCAACCACTACCACTACTATTACAATGGTGGTGGCCCCATGAGGAACGATAACAATCATGAGGCTGAGGTCTGCAATACCCTTGCTTGTGAAGGATGGCTGAATATACAAAAAATAGAGATGTTTAGCAGTTGTAACCCCTGGAAGTGGCATATGTTCCTGGCACAATGCCTCAACACATTTCAGGGAAAGGCACACACCTATGCCAGCAACTGAGCATGAGTAGCATTTGCCTCATCCTACCTCTAGAGCATCACTCTTGACCATTACACCACCCTTCTCCACTACAATCCCCATCACCCCCTTTTCTCCAACTAGCAGGCCTTTGTACAGGAGTACTCAGAGAAGTTCAGCATGTATGACACTGTTGCCAAAGCTCAGAATAACCTGGTCACCCTTAAAATGTCCCCTGACAAGCACTTCACCGCATTCCTGGTGCAATTTGAGAAGGAGGCTTACAAAACTGGATGGAACTATTATGCCCTCCAGTTCCAGCTTAGTAGGGCCCTGCCAGAATGCATTCACCACATCCCCTGCATCACCCCTAAGCAAACCTCCTTCAAGGATCTCAAACACCTCATTACTTGGATTGACCAGCATTATTGGGAGGACCAGGCTATCCTGTAAACCGTCTGCTGGCCCAAAGAGACATCAGCCACCCCATGTACCTCTAGATGGCCCAGACCCTTGTTTTCCTGTAACTCCACTAGTAAACCCCCTGCCTACCCAGTGAATAATCCTCCTACCCCGGGAGCACTCAGTGGAAACCGTCTCCTCCACCCTACAGCCCAACTCAATGCACAGCTGCAGGTAGCAGAGATCAGGGAACAGCTGGAAGAGGACCTGGATGACTATGCCAACAATGCTGACAACTCTGTAGATGATCCAGTGGAAGACAAGCATCTCAATGCCAATCAAGCTCACAACACCAGACGTCCATGGATTGCCATACTAGAGGATACAAATGAGTACAGAAGGAGCAAGGGGCTCTGCCTGCTCTGTGGCCTTCATCCAGGAGTGCCCAGAATGCAGTGCCCTGGGCTGCGCCATCTGGGTAATAGACGGCAATGAGTATGAGTTCCAGTATGTGGAAAACAAGACTGCGACTTAGCAGACCCCAAAGACACGCTAAGCCATGGAATTGACACTGAAGTCTTCTCAGCCCCAGTTTTATGACTTTGTGCACTGGCCCCTGCTCCAGACATCCGTACTGCTGCCCTCACCTCTTGCTCATCTCAATTGTTCCTCCTCTATACCACACTTTCACACTCCTTCCCCCCCACCCTGATGCTCATTGATAGTGGTGTGACTGACAACTTTGTTGATGAATTCTGGGCTCATTGAAACTCCCTCCCCTTGATATGCCTCCCTGCTCCCATAAGGCTGTGTCTATTCAACGGAGAACCCTCCTCTGCTGGAAGCATGACCCACTACTTGTATGTACTCCTCACGTTCAAGGATGGGACTGAACAGGAACTCAGGATGCTCATCACCAAGCTCCATCAGTCAGCCCCACTAGTCCTAGGCCTCCCATGGCTCCACTCTACAAATCCTAAGATATACTGACACTCCCTATCCATGAGCCTCAGTTGAGAAACAAGCCCCAGGCCCCCATATTACTCCAACCCTCTCTAAAGAACACCTCTGAGCTGAGGTATCTACTCTGGAAAAGAAATCAGAAGACCAAATCCTTTGAGAAGTTGTTCTCTCCAAGTACCATGAATTTGCTGACATGTTCTCCAAAACCAGTGCCCAAGAACTACCCCCACACCACTCCTATGACTATAAAATTGACCTGGATGATGGCACATCGCCGCCATTTGGGAAAATCTATAACATGTCAGAAGTAGAGCTCCAGGCACTCAAGGAACACCTAGATGACATGCTTGGGAAGGGCTTCATTAAACCCTCTGTCTGCTCTACAGGAGCTCCTGTCCTCTTTGTCAAAAAGAAGGACAGCTCCTTGCAGCTGTGCATCAACTACTGGGGACTCAATAAAATCACCAAAAAGAACTGGTACCCCATTCCACTCATTGGAGACTTAGTCAATTGCCTCCAGAACACAAAGGTCTACATGAAGATTGACCTCAGATCAGGATACAACAATGTTTGCATTGCTCTGCGTCACAAATGGAAGATGGCATTCCACACTCACTACAGACTATTTGAATACCTAGTCATGCCTTTTGGAACGTCCAACACTCCCACCACCTTCCAATTCTTTATGAACAACATCTTCCATGACATGAGCAATGTCTTCATGATCGTGTACCTGTACAACATTCTGATCTACTCCAACTCTCTTAAGGAACATCATAGGCACATGCAACACGTCCTAGAACAACTCCAGGAGCACAACCTCCATGCTAAACCCAAAAAAGGCTCCTTCCACACTCAGGAAGTGGAGTATCTAGGCATCATTGTGTCCCTGGAGGGAGTGCACATGGATTCTGCCAAGGTCAAGGCTATCCTAAACTGGCCCTGACCTAGGAATCTCAAGGAGCTCCAAGCCTTTTTGGGTTTTGCAAACTTCTACAGGCGGTTCATAGACAATTACTCAGGCATTACCAAATGCCTGACCTGCCTGACCCAGAAGGACGCTCCTTGGGACTGAGACTCCAGATGCCAGAGCATCTTCAAACTTTTGAAGAAGGTGTTCACGTCCACTCCCATCCTGCAACACTACAACTCCTCCCTCCTGGTGGTCCTCGAGTGCAATGCCTCTGATTTTGCTATTGCTGGAATCCTCTTCCAAATGGACTCCAATGGCAAGGACCTTTGTCTTGTGGCTTTCTACACCCGTTCTATGATAGCCATGTAGCTCAACTACAACATCTATGACAAAGAGCTCCTTGCCATAGTCAAAGCGTTCAAGCAGTGGCATGCGTACCTTGAGGGTGCAAGACACCGGATCCAAGTATACTCTGATCATAACAACCTCCAGTACTTCACCACCACAAAGCAACTCAGCAGGCATCAGGCGAGGTGATTGGAACTCCTATCAGAGTACAACTTCACTATTCACTACTGCCCTGGATTACTCAGGGCCAAGCCTGATGCGCTGACTAGAAGGTCAGATGTATACCCAAAGAAGTCTTTTGAAGATAAGTGGAATGCCTTCAACCAATGCATAGTCATTCTGCTGGAGCATCTGCACTCTGTGGTGCTCTTCAGTGAAGAGGAACTTCTAAGCAGGATCCAAAACTCACCCTCTGACATGTACTTCAAGGCCAATGAACATGGAGACACCACGGATAACCCATCACAACAGACCTACCCCCAAAATTCTACCAATCTCACTTCTATCCCCGCAGAAGTGTCCCCAGGATCATCGCCGTTCTCTCTCTCTCTAGACAGCAAACTCCTTCTCTGAAATGGCCTGATCTATGTTCCCAACCATCACATCCTCCGACTGGATGTCTTCCACCAACACCATGACCACAAACTCCAAGGACATCCAGGCATCCATAAAACCACCCAACTCATTATGCAAATATATTTCTGGCCAGGTCTAAAGAAGGATGTAATGCACTATGTCTGCTCCTGTGAACCCTGTCTCTGGGCCAAGGTCCCTTGTCACAGCCCCTTTGGACTCCTTAAACTCCTCTCAATAGGTCAATGACCATGGACTTCCATCATGGACCATATTGTCAAGCTGCTGGAGTCTAAGGGGTACAACGCCATTCTTGTTATAATTTGCAGGCTAACCAAACAAGCCATCTTTATACCCTGCCATACTTTTGACATGGCGCTGGACCTTGCAAGGCTATTTGTCGAGCACGTCTTCTCCAAGCATGGACTCTCAGACAACATTGTCTCCAATCGGGGCCCCCTGTTTGTGTCCAAATTCTGGCAGTCCTTATGCCAGGCTCTTAATGTACAGACCAACCTGTCAACCACCTATCACCCAGAGACTGACAGGCAGACGGAGCGTGTCAATCAAACCCTGGAGCAATACCTTCATCTCTATGTCAACTACCTTCAGAATGACTAGCATGCCAAGCTCCCCATGGGTGGAGTTTACCTACAACAACACTCCTCACTCTGCCACTGGAGTATCTTCTTTCTTTGCCAATAAGGGATACCACCCCAGCCTCACCATCTCACTCCATGACATCTCCTCCCATGCTGCATACAAAGTAGCCTATAATCTTTGGGCCTTACAGGAGTTCCTCTGGAAGGAGATTGCTACAGCCAACAAAGTCTACAGCAAACACACAGATACCAGATGCTCAGTGACCCTGGACTGGCCTGTAGGATTGCTTGTTAGGCTAGACAGGAGGAACATAAAGACCTGCTGACCCTCCCCAAAACTAGATCATAAACGCCTAGGCCCCTTCAAAATCACCAAAAGGGTCTCCTCCCATGCCTACCAACTCACGCTCCTCCCCAGTATGAAGTCCCTCCACCCAGTCTTCCACGTCCACCTCCTCAAGTGCCATCCCCCTGACCCCTTCTCCTAACGCACCCCACCCCCACCCATCAAAGTCAACAGCAAACCCAAATATGAAGTTGACAAGGTCATGGACTCCCATCACTATTGGGGCAAGGTATACTACTTGGTCTGATGGATTGGGTACAAACCTGAGGACAACACCTGGGAACCCCTCCATCACCTCTGCTAAGCCTCTAATGCCCTCTACACCTTCCACCGCCTCTTCCCCAACAAGCTCTGAGACCCCTGACTCACCTGAGCACACCCGCCCTCCCCCCCCCTGCACCTCCATTTCTCCTCTGACCCCCACTCCAATCCCCCCCTCCCTACCTTACCCCCCCCCCCTGCACTCCAACATTTCTCCCACTCCGACATGCCTCCACAAACCCGGCCATCTACCCTACCCTAATTACTGCCTCCTTTAATCAACACAAACAAAAAAAAAAAACACACCAACAAAAGAAAGACAATGCTATGTACTCCTCCTCTCCCCGCACTCCTTCCAAATTGTCCTACCCCATCACCTTATTAACCCGCCTCACCTCACCTCTCCATCTTACTTTCTTTTGTTCACTCTGCCCTCCAACTCATTACTTACTGTCCAAATCCCCTTATATACTGCTACTATACATTATTTACAAAAAAAAGAGATGGAAGAGAACAAAAACAATGTACAAGCCCCTGCCCCTACCCCTTTTCCCCCCCTCTCCCATGAACAATGCCCTACTGACTGGAACCCTGCCCTAGCCCGCTTCCCTCCTCCCTGTTAGGGGACTCCTCATTCCCTTCCTTTTTCACTCTTTAATCCTTCATTCTTTTACTTTACTGCTTCTACCTCTTCAACACTATTTGTTGGTACTACTTTCAGCCTCTGAGGTGCTCTAGGTCTTCAGCTATCATCCAGACAAGTATGGCCCCTCAGCACTGCATACAGGTTGCTTATATAATCCGGAGTTTGCCTTTCTGACTTCCAAAACTCCGGATTTGTCCTGTCTTGCAATTTTCAAGTTTTTTAAGGTTTTGTTGTCCTGTACAGTTGTTTCTCATGCTTCTGAAGCCTCAGAAGCGTCTGTCAGGTTCTGTTGACTGCAGGGGCTTCTTCCTAAGCAAGACCTTATGAGGCAGACTCAAGGTAGCTACAGTTACGAAGTCCTACGTAATTACAAGGTCCGGAGTTGGCTCTGGGACTAGTGCAGGTGAATCTGGTCATGTAGAGGAGCGAGGGGGTTAGGTCCAGGCTGTGGGAGTAAGTCCGGGGTTGTGCCGGGATTCTGGGGGTACAAGGCATGGGTCCGGGACTACTGAGGTGAGTCCGGGCTTGGTCCAGGAAAGGCAAGGCGAGACCAGGGCGAGATGAGCCATGAAGGTGAAAAGGGGTGAGAAAAGTGAATGGAAATGAGACAAGATTGAACAAGGAAAATGAGTCAAAGACGGAGAGCAAAGAAAATAGACTGGGAAAGGAAAAAGACTTGGAAAAGGTAGAATGGAAGTTGACAGGAGTAGACTTGAGAGACTGAGATGAGATATAATAGTACGAGGCAAAGGAGATTGGGACAAAATAGTTTCAATATCAACACTAGCGTACAGATTGTCTACTTAGGCCTTAAGTACTTTGGGCTCAGCCTGGTTCAGTGGTCAGGTCGGACATGATCGCCAGGGTGATTGCCAGGTGATGTGGGTGATGGCAGTCAAATTGTAACCACAGGTGTCAGGCATGATCACCAGAGTGATCACCAGGTGACGGGACTGATCACCGGGGGATGCCGAGGTGATCTGTCTAAGGGCAGCCCGTGCCATGGGAGGTTCTGGGTTGATGTGGAAGGTTCCAGGAGCGTGGTGATTGCCAGGTGTCAGGGTCAAGGGGGCAGTGAACCTTGGAGTGACAGGTGTCACTGTGGCCTGTTGCAGCATTGTGATGGGTGGTGGAGGTGGCTGGCATTGTCCCAGGGAAGTAGGGGGGTGTCGGTGGTGTTGTCCCTGGGGTGGTGGGCAAGCTCCGGGAGTGGGTCATGACAGCGTCCATCCTGGCATAGAGAATCCCTAGACTTGTTCTCTTTGGATCTCTTTCTGCCAGGTGAGTAGTTATTATGATATTGTTGGTATATACTCTAATATACTTTGGATCTCCCTCTGCCAGTTGTGTGACTGAGCCATAGCTCCAGAGGTTGCCCTTACAGGGAGGGACCAGGGTGTTGCTTGCATAGCATGCCAGGACCTCCTGGACCCTCATGAGCAAGAGACACGAGGGGGTTGCAGGGGTGTGGGAGGGATCAACAAGCGCAAGGTGTCACACTCATCATGGTGGTGGGGGGACAGCTGGTGTGCTTCCTTATAACTTTGGGGGGTGCCTGTGGGATGCTACGAGGTGGCCTGTGTGGGGGGCACAATCCTGGGGGGCGGGTTGATGGACCAGGGATGGGGAGAGGCAGGCCGTATTGAGCAGGTGGTGGAAACATGGAGTAGGGACTTGTAAGGGCAACCTCCAGGGGTTGCGACTAAGTCACACAACTGGCAGAGGGGAATTTGAAGTGTATTAGAATGGTACCATACAACAGGAAATGTAGCTAATTACCTGGCAGAGGGAAATCCAAAGAGAACAAGTCTAAAGACTCCTCTGCCAGGGCACAGCGCATCAGGCACAGGCATGGAGGCATGGGAATGTACTGTACAGCATGACCATGCCTAAACCCTAACCCTGGAGGAGGTCCAGACAACTCCAGAGGTCCCAAAATGGAAATAGCTCTGGAGCATCCCAAAATGGAAGTCCAGAAATCTCCAGACTGCCCCAGAACAATTCTGGAGGTCCCAAAATGGAAGTCCCCTGACATCACCCCCCTTCTAGACTGCGGTGACTTAATGCGCTGGGGTAGAACAGCTCTTGGACGGCCTGGTCAGTTGGAGATGTAGATGCCTCAGATAGCCCAGGGTGCATTGGAGTGCGTGCAGTGGAACTCCCTGACAAGGGCTGGAGCATGGACACCATTGGCGGGCTCCCAGGAGATGTCTTCAATACCGTAGCCCTTCCACTTGACCTTGTACTGTAGCTTGCAGCGGAATAGACAGCTGTCCAAGATCTTCTCCACCTCGTACTCTGGGCCTTCAGCAGTGAGGACTGGGGGCACTGGCAGCAGTGCCTGTTGTCCAGGTATGGGGTCATCCAGGGCTGGCAGGAGCTTGACCACATTGAAGACTGGGTGCAGCTGGCGCATTCTGGGAGGTAGGTGGAGGCGGTAAGCTAAGGGGCCCACCTGCTTTTCCACTACATACAGCCCTAGCTGGCAGTGGAACAGCTTCTTGGAGGGTCATGTGGTGGCGATGTCTGAGCCGTCCAGGTAAACACAATCTCCAGGCTTGTATGTGGGGGTTGGAAGCCGTCCATGGTCATGGTATTGGGCCATGTTGTCTTTTGCCTTGGTCAGGGCCGCTTTAGCTTCCTCCTGGGCTTCATGCATCCGGTTTACAAACTTGTTCATGGACTCATTTTCCAATTGTTGTCCCGGAGGTTCAAATCTCATCCTGGGGTGGCATCTGGTGTCTAGGAGGAATGGAGAGACCTTGGTGGCAGAGTGAACGTGGTTATTATACTGGAACTCTGCCTCCAGGAGGAGCTCATCCCAGTCATCTTGTCGCTTGTTGCAGGACAGCTGGAAGTACTGCTCAAGTTCCTGGTTGACCCATTCTGTCTGGCCATCGGACTGGGGGTGGTAGGCAGTGGACATGTGGAGCTTGATGTGGAGGAGGTGGTAGAGCTTGCAGGTGAACTCTGCTACAAACTGTGGGCCTCAATTGGAGACATAGGCATTGGAAAGACCATGGAGCTTCTATACATTCTTCCAGTAGAGATTGGCAGCACCCATGGCTGAACAGGTGGTGTGGGTGGGGATGAAATGAGCATGCTTGCCGCACAGGTCCACTACCACCATGATAGCATCATAGCCATGGGAGTCTGGCAGTTCCACTATGAAGTCAACAGAGGCCATGCTCCAGCACGCTGCCGGTAAGTGAGAAGACCGTCCTGTAGGCCCCATTCATCTATGCGTACCAACCAGGCTCCGGTGGCCTTACCAGAGTGGAGAGCTAATGCTGCCTTGGCCACGGAGTCCTCCTGGAGTCCCTCACAATTGCCCTGGCGGATGTCCTGGAGGATATGCACCTCATCTCCCTGTATGGACAGCCCTTCCAAAGCATGGATGGCAAACAGCTCCAGGCAGAGGAGGACTATGTCAGCATTATCTCCGGCCCCCAAGCCATGGTCTGCGTGCTAGGACAGGGCGTCTGGCTTCCCCATGCTCCTCCTGGGCCTGTGGTAGAGGGAGAAGTCAAAGTTGGCAAGGTAGAGAGACCACTGAGCCTGTCAATGGTTTAGCTTCTTGGCAGTCTGGAAGTACTCCAGGTTCTTGTGGTCCATCCAGACTTCAAACTTGTGCTGGGCACCTTCCAGGAAGTGGCACCACTCCTCCAAAGACCAGATGATAGCCAGCATCTCCTTGTCATGGATCTCATAATTATGCTCCATGGCATTGAGGCTCTTGGAGTAGAAGGCTATGGGATGCCACTTGCCATCCTCTGGGGACTGCTGGGATAAGACTGCACTGGTCGCAAAGTTGGAGCTGTCAGCCTCCACACGGAAGGGGTGGTTGTCATCAGGGAACATGAGGACCAGTTTGGAGGTGACAGCGGACTTGAGGGCATTGAAGGCCTGGTGCTCCACCTCACCCCAGGTCCACCCCACGTCCTTCCCGGTGAGGTCAAACAGTGGCAGTGCATGGTGAGAGAAGTCCTGGATGAAATGCCGATAGAAGTTGGTGAACCCCAAGAAGGCTTGCACCTCTTTCTTGTTCTGGGGCATCAGCCATTGGGTGATACCAGCCACCTTCACCAGGTCCATCTCCGCCGTCCCCCAGGATATGACCAGCCCAAGGTACTCAATCTGGGTCTGCTCAAACTCGCACTTCTCTGGCTTGAGGTAGAGTTGATGCTGGCAGAGACATTCCAGGACTACTCAGGTGATGCGGCAGTGCTTCTCCAAGGTCTTGGTGTAGATGAGGATGTCGTCAAGGTATACGCACACCACACCATCTGCAATCAGGTCCCAGAAGATGCCATTCATCATTGTTTGGAACGTGGCGGGACTGTTAGTGAGCCCAAAGAACATTACCAGGGGCTTAAACAGTCCATGGTTGGTCTAGAATGCTCCCTTCTACTCATCTCCTTCCCAGATGCGCACATTGTTGTAGCTCCACCAGACGTCCAATTTTGTGAAGTAGTGTGCACCCCAGAGGTTGTTAATGAGCTTGGCAATGAGTGGGAGGGGGTAACGGTTCTTGACAGTCATTGCATTGAGCACACAGTAGTCCTGGACCAATTGGAGGGAACCATCCTTCTTCTTGATGAAAAACACCGGTGAGGCCATTGGAGACTTTGAGGGACAGATGCGTCCAGACTCAAGGTTCTCCCAGAGGAATGCATCCAGCTCATCCTGTTCCCTTGGCACAAGCAGGTAGACCTTTGAGTTAGCGGGCTTTGCATCAGGCATCAGTTCAATTGTGTGGTCCTACTGCTTGCGCTCCAGGAGGGAGTCAAACAAAGCCTTGGAGAAGATGTCTTCAAAGTCATGTAGGTGGTTGAGGACCATGTCTTGGAAAGCCCGGGGTTGAGCGTTCGTTGCAAAGGCCTGGGCCAGCCGCTGGGAGGTGGTCTGGCTGGCCCGGATCTCCTCTGCGGAGGGGGGCATCCTTAAGGTTGTGGCGTAGATGCGATCTCCTACCTCAATGACATTGTCTGGCTGCTCCGGGTCCCAGGCAAGTCGGAACTCCCTCTCACATTCCTCTTCCCTTCCGGAGTTCCCGCCACCATGCCTGTTGTCCTCATAGAGGGCCTCCCTATGAGGAAACGCCAGAGGTGGGGGGTCCAGCAGGTCAAGGTCCATGAAGGGGAGGTGTCCTACCCGACATGCCCGAATAGCTGCGCGTTCCCGCATAGCAGTGCGCCGCTCCTTCCTCGATTCCTCTGCACAGATGGAGCAGCGCTGGGGGCAGCGGCTCATCCTCACCTCTCCCTTGGTCCAGTAAATCTCCGGGTTGTGCTCCCAGAGCCAGGTGAAGCCAAGGATCATGTCCTGCTTCCCTAGGCTAGTGACCGCAAAGGTGGCTCGTGTCAGGTTCCGCTGACCACAGGGGCTCAGACCACTGGGCGAATCCTTACTTGGCGCGCACGAAGTCTACACGCACACTCGAAGGGCGGGCGCGGCGGTATGGACCGGGGCTGAAGGGGTGAAGGTGATGGTAGAGAGGTCGGGAAGGTCCAGGAGGCTACGGGGGGAACTCCGGGGTTTGGGGACGAGCTCCGGGGCTTGGTGTAAGTCCCGGACGCGAGTGTGTGGAGGGCCGGGGCTCAGGCGCGGGGCTCACTAAGTCCCGGGGCTAGGGAAAGGCGGGGAAGGGTGAAAGAGTCGAGATGTGAAGGGGGAGCAGACGAGAGGCGAGACGAAGAGAAAGACGGAGAGAGAGGAGAGAAACTTAAAGAGGAGGAGGCGGAAAAGAACTTAGAGAGGAAGACCGGAGA
>JAGGAU010008554.1:0-16256 GCA_017657275.1 Termitomyces sp. T108 | reverse complement strand
TTTGTGAAGTAGTGTGCACCCCGGAGGTTGTTAATGAGCTCGGCAATGAGTGGGAGGGGGTAACGGTTCTTGACAGTCATCGTGTTGAGCATGTGGTAGTCCTGGACCAATTGGAGAGAGCCATCCTTCTTTTTGATGAAAAACACTGGCAAGGCCATTGGAGACTTTGAGGAACAGATGCATCCAGACTCAAGGTTCTCCCAGAGGAATGTATCCAGCTCGTCCTGTTCTCTTGGCGCAAGCAGGTAGACCTTGCAGTTAGCAGGCTGGTTGGGGACCACGTCTCGGAAAGCCTGGGGTTGAGCGTTCGTTGCAAAGGCCTGGGCCAGCCGCTGGGAGGTAGTCTGGCTGGCCCGGATCTCCTCTGCAGAGGGGGGCGTCCTTAAGGTTGTGGCGTAGATGCAATCTCCTACCTCGATGACATTGTCTGGCTGCTCTGGGTCCCGGGCAAGTTGGAACTCCCTCTCACATTCCTCTTCCCTTCCAGAGTTCCCGCCACCATGCCTGTCGTCCTCATAGAGGGCCTCTCTATGAGGGAACGCCAGAGGTGGGGGGTCCAGCAGGTCAAGGTCCATGAAGGGGAGGTGTCCTACTTGACATGCCTGGATAGCTGCGCGTTCCCGCATAGCGGTGCGCTGCTCCTTCCTCGATTCCTCTGCGCAGGTGGTGCAGCGCTGGGGGCAGCGGCTCATCCTCACCTCTCCCTTGGTCCAGTCAATCTCTGGGTTGTGCTCCCAGAGCCAGGTGAAGCCAAGGATTATGTCCTGCTTCCCTAGGCTGGTGACCGCAAAGGTGGCTCGCTCCACATGGGATTTGTACCGGAGGATAAGATCTACTACCGCACGGATAGACCCAGCTTCATTCAGAGTACCATCAATATTGTATACCGGAATTGGGGAGAGGAGGGGTCAGGTGGTGAGCTGGTGGTGTTTAGTCCTGATCCTGATAAATAAGGAGTAGCCCTTTTAATTAGTAAGGATAGTCTCCTACCTGAAGCATCTACAAAGAGCCCCGTTGCTCTGGAGTCCAGGAGAGCGACAACACTCCGGACTTGTTGCGTGTCCATGGTCTCAACTTCCACGTTGAGCTGGAGCAAGTTGGCGGATGGGGTTGAGGCCACTACATAGCGGCATGGGAGGCGGTGCTCCCAGGCCAGGAGTTGGGGTCTTTTTTGGGTGGAGGTTTTGGGTACGTCTGAGGGGGTGCTTACAGCCAGCAGTGCAGGGGAGTCATCAGGAACTGTATTGGTCTCTTCTACTGACAAGCAAGCAAACCGATTAGCACTAAGCAGCGGGGGCGTACTGTTCACCCACTGCTTCTCAGAAAACCCTCCTCCAACGTCTCTGCGGTGACCGGGTCGCCAGGCGTTTCTTCCCCGGGGGAGTCCGGGGTTGCTGCATCAGGCGACGGGATGCCGGCACTGTCCCGGGCTGCCAGGAGTTGCAGGAGGAGCTCCTCCTGTTCCTCCGGGGCAAGGTACTGGACCTCAAGGCCCAGGGGGCACCTGCGGGCAAAGTGGCCGGGGGCACCACAGCATCGGCACAGGAGGGGGAGGGCAGTGTGTTGGCGAGAGGCATCAACGTCCATGGGGATCCCCGGAGGTAGCACGGGACGCGCCAGGGGAGCTGCAGGTAGAGAATCTGTCCCTGGGTGCACTTGGAAGCGTGGTGCCGGGAACATGGCGTGACTGGCGGGGGCGGGGGTTGCTGTCCAACAGAGGTCACGCTTGAGCTCCATTAGCTGCCACTGGTCTCAGGCCACCCGGTACCAAGAGTCCACTCGGTCGTCTGCTGGCCTTCCTTCCGCCAAGTTGTCCATCCGATCCATCAGGGTGGGCTGCAGTCCTTCCTGGAAGGTGAGGCAGAGCTGCAGGCCATCAGAGTAGTTGGCCTGGCCTTGCCTCGCCTTTCCCGGACCAAGCCTGGGCTCACCTCAGTAATTCCGGACTCACACCTTGTATCCCTGGAACCCCGGCACAACCCCGGACTTACTCCCATAGCCTGGATCTAACCCCTCTACTCCTCCACACTGCCAGATTCATCTGCACTAGCCCTGGAACCAACCCCGGACCCCGTAATCACGTAGGACTTCATACTTGTAGCTACCTTGAGTCCGCCTCATAAGGTCTCACTTAGGAAGAAGCCCCCGCAGTCAACAGAACCTGACACCCGGCCCCAGCCCCGGTACGTCCAAAGTCACCAGACTAGCTCCACAAAGCCTGGGCCCAGACCACTACCATCAAGACTGGCCATCAGCCCCCATCACCGCCCACGCACGCCACATCAACACCACCCCAGCAATCCCCAACCACCTGCGCCACCATCAGCGCCGACTCCAGCAATTCCTGGCACATCACCGCCCATCAACGCCACATCAGCGCTGACCCCAGCAATCCCCGGCACCCTTCCGTCCAAACTAGGCAATCCCCACATGCCTCGCATCAATCCATCACACTGGCCTGAACACCACACCCTGCAACTCCTCTTTGGTCGACTCCTCGCCTCCCTGTATTGTCCATGCCTCCCATGCTCCCAAAGCAAGGCCTCTCCTTTGTGAGTTTCCTTTATGCCACTGACATCCGCAGCGCCCTTGCATGGTCCCCAGGCTTTAGCAAAAGCCCCAGCACGCCTTGCATGAACCCTGGGCTCCAGCAAGGATCCCTGCCCCACAACTTGCCACGGAGCCTGGGCCTGAGCCCCAGAGCATGCCGCCCCCTCGTATATAAGCCATAGCATAGTATCTGGTACTTTAGTGTTGATATTGCCCATTCCCCAGTCTCTAGTTCACCCAGTTATCATTTCGATCTGACTCTCTTATCACATCTCTGCTTTTCCATTATCTCATACTCAACTCATCTCGTCTTTCTTATCTTATCACTTGTCTTGTCTCGTCCTCAATCTATCTGTTTCTCATCTCCAGCCTCCCTCTAAGTTTTTCTTCAGTCTCTTTCTCTTCCTCTCTTCCTTCTCATCTCTTTGCCTTCGCCCTCTTTGAGTCCCCGACTCTTTCACCACTCCTCCGCCTTTTCCCAGCCCCGGGACTTAGTGAGTCTTGCACCCAAACCCCGGTCCGCCTGCATCCTCTCTCCCGAGACTTATTCCAAGCCCTGGAGCCCATCCCCAGACCCAAGAGTTCCCTTGACAGCTCCCTGGACCAGTCTTGGTCCCTCCATACTCACCTTTGTCTCCTCAGTCCTGGCCCATACGCCGTGCCTGCCCTTTCAGTTGTGCATATAGACTTTGCGCACCCCAAGTAAGGATTCATCCAGTGATCTGAGCCCCCATGGTCAGCGGGACCTGACAGAAGTTAGCAAAACCCAGGAATGACTGTACTTCCTTGACATTCCGGGGGGGAGGCCAGTTGAGGATGGCATCCACCTTTGAAGGATCTATTCAAACTCCATCCAGGGACACAATGACACCAAGATACTCGACTTCAGTGGTGTGGAAAGAGCACTTTTTGGGTTTTGCGTGAAGGTGGTGCTCCTGGAGTCAGGCTAGGACACGGTGGACATGGTTCTGGTGTTCTTCAAGAGAGTTCAAATAGATAAGGATATCATCCAGATACACAATAATGAAGACATCGCTCATGTCGTGGAAGATATTGTTCATAAAGTATTGGAATGTAGCGGAGGAGTTAGTCATTCCAAAGGGCATCCCAAGGTACTTGAACAGACCATACCACATCCAGAATGCAGTCTTCCACTTGTGTCCTGGAGCAATTCAAACATTGTTGTAACCTAATTGGAGATTGAGTTTGGTGTAGACTTAGGCAGTCAACGAGGTCCCCAATGAGGAGGAGGGGGTACCGGTTCTTCTTGGTAACTGAGGGTCGAATAAGGCCTTTTCCCAGCATTTTGTCAAGGTGATTCTTGAGGACACGTAGTTCAACTTTGGACATGTTGTAGATTCTGCCAAAGGGGGGTGTGGTTCCTTTGGTTGATCTTGTGGTTGTAGGTCTGATGGGGAGGTAATTCTTTTGTGCTGCCCTCAGAGAACACATCAGCAAACTCATGATATTCAGGAGGGATTACTTTGTGCAGGGTTTCCTCTTCTGTCCTCTGCTCCAGGGGGCTGGTCTCTGCCCTTAAGTGTTCTTCCGGTAGCGTGGGGGTGATGTGAAGTTGGAAAGCCTGTGTGCCCTCTTGGAGGATTTGGAATGGTGCGGTGCCAATAATTTTGATGTCGAGAGTGCTGGGGTTGATGAGTGAGGGGAGGAGTTTATCTGGGGGAAGCGTTGGGGTGGTCCAGGTAGGATACTGGGGTCCCTTGTACCAATTACAGGGGATGTTGGGTAGGTAAGGGGCCAGGGGTGATGACAGCTGGGGCTCTGGGGTTTTTATGCTGCTTCAGGGCTCAGTGTCATTGAGGGAGGGTAGGGCTTGGAGGCATATGGCTATAAGGGTCATTCTGGGGGTGTCAAAGCTCATCATGAGCATGGTCTAGTTGATGTCCAGGTTGATGTCATGGAGCTATGGCAGTCCCATGACAATGGGGGTGGATTCATGGAGCTGGGTCACCAGGAGGTTGAGTGAGAGTTGGAGGCTGTTGTCCAGAGTGAGGGTACTGGAGTGGGACCTAGTAATGGGCCCAGAGGGTGCAGGTTGTCTGTCGATGAGCTGGAGTTCTAAGGGCTTACCAATGTCCTGATGTGGGAGAGCTAGCTGGTTGCTGATGAGGGCTGGAAGGATCTCTGGGGATTTGCCCAGCCTGGTGTTAATGACAAAGGATCGGGCAGAGCCAGAGCACAATGAGGCATGCACTGGGGATTCTCCTCCAGGGGTCTGGGGAGCTTGGAGCTTGCAGGAGTCGTGGGGAGGTGGGTAGGTCAAAGGAAATGGGGTTGTGGGGAGTGGTGGAGTTCTGGTCAAACTGAATTGTTAGACTCTGCCAGTTGATTTGGGGGTTAGTACTGTGAAGCCAGGGAAGCCCCAGGATGAGTGGAGTCAAGGCATGCAGCTTGGTGACTAGCAACCAGAGTTCCTGTTTTTGACTGTTGGTGAAGGTGATAGGGAGGTGGATGGAGTGAGTGACGTCACCGGCAGAGGAGGTGTTCCCATCAAAGAGGCATAATCAAATGGGGATGGGGAGTCTCCAGGGTGGTCCAGGGGCAAGGGCAGCCCATGCTTTGTTGATGAAGTTGTCAGTAGCACCACTATCAATGAGAGTGTTAATGGTTCCTTTTGTGAGGGTGATAGTGGTACGTAGGAGCAGGGATTGGAAGGAGTGCGAAGGGAGGAGGATTGAGGGGGTGTTCAGAGCTATAACCATGGTGTGTAGATGTGATATCAAGGTGGGGAAGATGCTGGTCCTGCAATCTAGGAGGTCTTCCTGTTCTAAACCACTGGGTTGTTTTCCAAGAACTGGTACTCACATTCTTCTCCCTCAAATGTCCAAACCACATGGCCCATAGTGGGGCATTTTGGGCATTCTCCAATGAAGTGTCCTTGTTCTCCACATAGGATGCAGGCACCTTCTCTTTGTCTTTGCTCCTCAACGTCAAGGAGTACATTGATCCAGAGTCGACTGGGGCCCCAAGTGTGGCTGGCCAGGAGGGCTTCCTCATCTTTCTGAAGTCTGGAGTCGTTAAGCAGGGCATCTGGGTTGGAGGGTTCTTTGGGGGTGGTGTCAGGTTCCATTGACTGTGGAGGCTTCTTCCTAAGCAAGACTTTACAAGGCAGACTCAAGGTAGCTACAGTTACAAAGTCCTATGTGAGTACGAGGTCCGGAGTTGGTTCCAGGACTAGTGTGGGTGAACTTGGCTTTGTAGAGAAATAATGGAGGTAGGTCCAGGCTATGGGAGCAAGTCCAGGGTTGTGCCAGGGCTCCAGGATATGGAGGCATGGGTCCAGGCTTGGTCCAGGAAGGGTGAGGTGAGACCGGGGCAAGACAAGCCATAGAGGGGAAAGGGGAAGAGAAAAGTGAGCAAGAATGAGACAAGATTGAACAAGGGAAATGAGTCAAGGACAGAGAGTGAAGGAAATAGACTAGGAAGGGAAACAGACTGGAGAATATAGAATAGAAATTGACAGGAGTAAGCAGGAAGACTGAGACGAGATACAATAGTATGAGGCAAAGAAGATTCAGACAAGTTAATTGCAATATCAACACTAACTCATACATGTGGTCTAGCTACGCCTTAAGTACTCTGCTCTGCGGGCAGACTCCAAGAAGGCAGGCTCAGCCTGGTTCAGTGTTGGGTGTCGGGCGTGATCACCAGGGTGATTGCCGGGCAATGCGGGTGATGGCGGTCAGATCATAACTGTGGGTGTTGGGCATGATTGCTGGACTAATCGCCAGGGGATGCTGAGGTGATCTGTCAGAGGGCAGCCCATGCCGTGGGAGGCTCTGGGTTGATGTGGGAGGTTCCAGGGTCACAGTGATTGCTGGGTGATTGCTGGGTGGGCGGCGAACCCAGGAGTGACAGGTGTCACCATTGTAACAACCCACTCCCAGAGCTCGCCCACCACCCTGGGGACAACTCCACCAACGCCCCCTACTCCCCCGGGACAACGCCAACTGCCCCCGCTGCCCATCACAACGCCGTGACAGGCCACAATGACACCTGTCACTCCTGGGTTCGCTGCCCCCTTGATCCTGACACCCGGCAATCACTGCAACCCTGGAATGTTCCACATCAACCTGGAACCTCCCACGGCACGGGCCACTCTCTGACGAATCACCTCGGCATCCCCCGGCAATCAGTCCCGTCACCCGGCAATCACTTCAGCGTATGGGCCTGACCTCCATCACCCGCATCACCCGGTGATCACCCCGGCAATCATGCCCAACACCCGACTTGGAACCAGGCTGAGCCCGCCACCCGGGAGTCCGCAGTATTTAGGGCCTAGGTAAATAACTTGTATGCTAGTGTTGATATTGAAAATTATCTTGTCCCAATCTCCTTCACCTTGTACTATTGTATCTCGTCTCAGTCTCCTGGTCTATTCCTGTCTACTTTCATTCTATCTTCTCCAAGCCTCTTTTCCCTTCTCAGTCTATTTCCTTTACTCCTGTCCTTTACTCCTTCCTTGACTCCTTTTTCCTGGTTCAATCTCATCTCATTCTTCATTTACTTTCTTGTCCCTTTTTTCCCTTCACGGCTCGTCTTGCCCCGGCCTTGCCTCGCCTTTCCCGGACCAAGCCTGGGCTCACCTCAGTAATCCCGAACTCACACCTCGTACCCCCGGAACCCCGGCACAACCCTGGACTCACTCCCATAGCCCAGACCTAACTCCTCTACTCCTCCACACTGCCAGATTCATCTGCACTAGCCCCAGAACCAACCCCAGACCCCGTAATCACGTAGGACTTTGTACTTGTAGCTACCTTGAGTCTGCCTCATAAGGTCTTGCTTAGGAAGAAGCCTCTGCAGTCAATGGAATCTGACAACCATGGCAGCTGTCGCAGCATCGTGATGGTCAGCGGGGGTGGTTGGTGTTGTCCCAGGGGAGTAGGGGGTGTCAGTGGTGTTGTCCTGGGGTGGTTGGGTGAGCTCTGGGAGTGGGTCATGACAGGTGGTTTCAGGGATTTTGGCAACATTGCTGGTATTGAGTTGGACTGTAGGCCAGGGTCCAGGGGGTTGATTGTTGTTGATTGGGTTCTGGGAGTGGCAGGTGGTGGGGGGTTCTGTGGGCAGGGGTTATTAGTGTTACTAGGTGGGCCCACCTGCCAGGTTTGTCCTCTGGAGTTCCCCCATTGAGAGTGAGTGTTGTTGTACTCGCTGCGATTCTCCCAATACCTTTGGTTGATCTGTGTCACTAGGGCCTTGTAACCGTCATAGGTGGGTTGTTTGGGTGCAAGCCAGAGAATGTCTTTGATGCATTGGGAAAGGGCGCATTGGAGGGCATACCAGAGTGTGTTGTAATTCCAGCCAGTCTCATAAGCCTCCTTCTTGAAACGTATAATGAACATGGTGAACCAATCCTCAGGCCACATCCAGAGGTCAAAGAGATTGTCTTTGGCTTCTGCAACGGTGTCAAGTACTCCAAACTTACTTGAGAATTCATTCATGAAGCCTTGCCAGTTTGAAAGTACTGGGTTCTGGGGGTCGAACTGGAGAAGTGCAGTGTAGTGGTTGAAGGCAATACTCTGGAGGTAGGAGGCAGCAAAGGCAACATGGGCATTGTCAAGTTGGAAGGTAATGGGCTTTGCCTGGAACATGTTTAGACACTGGGTGAGGTAAGTCCTCCATTTACAGGGATCACGACCAGTGAAGGACTCAAGCTTTTGTATATCCAACTTTCCTTCTTGCACAAGGGCATCATGGATATCATCTGTGGAGCTGGGGTTGCAAGGCAGGGGTCCAGCATTGTAGTAGTAATAGTAGTGGTTTCCACCCTGAGGTGGGGGGAAAGCGCCTATTGCAGGGCTCCAGCCTCCTGGAGGTCCACTGTGAGGAGGTCCTCTGCCGCCAGGGGGTGGTCCAGGATTCCATTGGGGTGGGGGTGGTCCTTCTGAGAGTGGCCTCATGTTACCGGGGTCAGCAGAGAGTGCAGGAGGTCATACTGGCAAGGGTTGTGGTGGGCCTGGTGGTGGTGGTGGCAGGCCTTGGGGCAATGGTGGCCCTGGGGCACAAGGTGGTGGTCTTGGGGGTCCTAGCAGGGGTCCTGGAGGTGGTCTTTGTAGTCCTGAGTCGAAATGTTGGGGTTCCAGAGGTGGGGCACCACATCTATAGGCCTGGCAGAGGTTGAAGTGGAGCAGTTGGTCTTGCTGGAATGGGGCTGGTTCTGGGCGGGGCAGGGCTGTTTCTGTGTGAGGCAGGGCGCATTCATTGATGTAGGACAGGGTGTGGTCAGGGCAGGCATTGTTGTTGCACTGGGGTCCTAAAGGCGGTGCGGCAGCGGGCTTCTCACATGTGGTTTGTCCCCACGTCTGGAAGGCACTAGGGATGGAGTTAGCACTGGGACGGGCAGAAAGACCTACCTTGTGTGCTGCTGATTGCTCAAATAGGCCTCTGTTGGGGTTCAGAGCACGTAGAATTATAGAGGTGGCATTTAATCCTTCCTGGTTTTGCTGCTCTGGTGCTTTTGCGGGGTTGGGAGTTGGGGGTGCTCCTTGTTGGATGTGGAAAGACCTAGCAGAATCCATGGGGTTTTCAAAGGTTCCGGGGTTGGGTGAGACATGAATTTTGTTGACAAGTTCCTGTAGTTTGTTGCATTTGAATGTGTTTTGCTGGAGGTCTTCCTGAACAGCTTGGGGGAGTTGTCCTGTGGCTTCTTAATCGTTGAGAAGGTGGTGGGCCCAATCCTCTGAGGAGCCACTGGGGTGTTCCTATCCAAGGCTTGTGAGGAGGCTTTGAGTTCTATGGGCGAACTCCTGGGGGTCAATCCAGAGTCTCTGGAGGACACTGTTCCTTTGCTGAACGTAGTCATCAAACTGTTGTTGATGTGCCAGAGGAGAGGGTGGAGTGTGGAATGGAGGGGGTGCCATGGGTTGGGTGTATTGGGTGGGGTAATTTTGAGGGGGTGGGAAGTGTGTGGGTTGGGGGTAGAGAGCTTCTGGGACAAAGGGTCCAGTGCTGGTGATGAAGGGGGGTTGCCATCTATGAACCAGGGTTTTGGGGAGTCCTCCTAGGAATATTTGTGTATAATGGGAGTTGTGAGGGGTGCCCTGTTGCCACTCAATCAGAGGTTCCTGGCTGATGGAGGAACCATACAGTGGTCCCATGTGCTCTGGTCCTCAGAATCATGTGGCCAGGGGGTGCTCATCGGCTAAGGGTGGGTACAGGGGTTGGGGGTGCTTACTAGGTGGTCCGGGTTTGGCACAGGCCAGCCGTAGGCATCCATATAGTAGTAGGTCTGCATGTATGTGGCCATCAAGAACGGTAGTAAGGGGAGTGTTGATATTATGTCAGGTTCCATTGACTGTGGGGGGCTTCTTCCTAAGCAAGACCTTACAAGGCAGACTTGAGGTAGCTATAGATGCAAAGTCCTATGTTAGTGCAAGGTCTGGAGTTAGTTCCAGGGCTTGTACAGGTGCACTTGGCCCTTAGAGAATTAGTAGAAAAGGGTTCTGGGCTACTAGGGTAAGTCTGGAGTTGTGTCGGATGCTCCAGGGTGCGGGGCGTTGGTCTGGGATTAGGGAGATAAGTCCAGGCTTAGTCTGGGGAAAGGCAAGGCAAGACTGGGGCAAGACAAGCTGTAAAAGGAAGAACTAGGTAGAGAGGTGAATAAGAATGAGACAAGATGGAAACAAGTCGAAAGAGTCAAGGAGAAAAGGACAAAGGAAAATGGACTGAAAGGGAAAAAGACTTGAGGATAAAGAATAAGAGTTGGTGAGGATAGACAAGAAGACTGAGACAAGATACGAGAGTATGAGGCAAAGGAGATTTCAACACTACCAATACATGTGAACCACGTACACAACAGGGCAGGCTCCAAGATGGTGGGATCAACCATGTCTATCATTGGGTGTCAGGCATCATTGCCGGGGTGATTACCAGGTGATGCAGATGATGGCAGGTCAGGCCATAGCTATGGGTGCTGGGCATGATTGCTGGGGTGATGGAACTGATTGCCGAGTGATGCTGAGGTGATGTGTCTGATGGTGGGTCATGCCATGGTTGTCGCAGCGTCATGATGGTTGGCAGGGTCAGTGGTGTTGTCCCAGGGTGGTAGGGGGCCAGTGGTGTTGTCCTGGGGTGGTGGGGAGAGCTCCAGGAGTGGGTTGTGACAATACCCAGCTGTAAGGGCATGGTCATTGCCCTCTCCTCATAATCTGCATGCAAGCACACCTGGAATGAACAAGGCAGTCAAGATCCACATGGATTATATGCATGACTCAACAACTCTCTGGAAGTCAGGTTTAAGTTTCCAGACTGAGTATGACCCCATAAAGTGAAAGGAAAGCATATCAAAGCATATGCTAGAGGACATAAGTTCTCTCAGTTAGAGGACTGAGCCATGGACATCTGCTACCATTTAGCAGCATGCTGCTATGGTGGAGATGACATGGACCAGGAGCGCATATTTGTGCTCCATGAATTCATTGACAGCAAGGTGCAGAACTGGTTCTGCTGACATGTCCTGCATACAAATTGGGAAAAACATGACTGGATCTTCAAGAAGGTCCTTATTATAACTGCTTTGTGAATGTAGCAACAATGCAGGAGACTCGTAAAGCCTTCAGAACAGCAGTCTACAATGCCTGAACGGGCATCCAAACCTTCTATGATGAGCTGGTGGGCCACATGCAGAATATGGCTGTATAACCAGATGAGTTTACCATCCAGAAAACATTCCTAGATGGAATACCTGCTGAAATGTGTTGTGCGCTTATATGCAACAATAATCTGTCTCCAGAGGTCAACACTGTGACCAAGTTCTTGGTGTACGCTATATACTACAAGCAGTCTGCCTGGACTGTCACACACTACGACCAGCACAGCTCTTGCCATGCTATGGGGAATCACCAGCCAGTCAAGGTTGGAATGTTTCTTGCAAAGCGTTCCAATATGGAACAAAACCGCAACCTGTGGTTTGTAGTATAATGTACCCTGCCTGTAGAGCACAGGCCTAAACCGGGACCACCTGCTAAAGTACCAGTAGCCAGGGATGCCTGCTATGGGCCTGGAGTGGAATATCCATGCCTGATATGGGTGCATAGTTGCATGTTGGTTTTGTCGGTGCTTACAGGGCTGGGACTAGAGTTTCCTAGTGCCTGTCCAACTGTCAGGTCATCCTCCCAGAACAATAAACCTCCTACTGGCTGCACATTGGCTGGTTGAGCATTAGCGAGACCTTGAGCTTCAAGGTCTCAGGCCTTGGTTTGCTCTTCAAGCCACTTGCTGCAGCGCAATTTGTGAACCTGCATGGCTCAAATCTTGACATGGCATTCCGCTATTTCTTGGAACCAGTGCAAGAGCAAATCTTCACCCTCAGGATCAATTCTCTTGTCCACCTGGACAAAGTCATGGGCACCGTGAACATCTTCACAAGTGTCACTCTCAAAATATCACAATAAACAGTCCACAACTTTGTTCAGTTCTCCTTTGACATACGTTATGTCAAACTGGTAATGCAACATATAGTTGATCCATTGACGCTGTCACAGAGACAAGTGTACTTGAGTTTTGAAGAACTCTAGTGCTTTATGATCTGTTATGATATAGAACTTATATCCCATTAATTTATCCTCCAATTTTAGGAGGGCTTCCAGGATAGCGAGTGTCTCTAACTCATGTACCACATAGTTTTGTTGTGCCATTGTAAACTTGTGCTACATGAAGCCTGCAGGTCTGCAGGTTTGCCAAGACTTTCCCTGGCCAAACATGGCCCCTACACCCGTTTTCAACACATTGCAAATGAGCCATATCGGCTTGTCAAGACATGGATTGATTGGACAAATAATTGGCATCTTAGTGCAGATTTGTTTTATCATTTCAAAGCACCGCTGATGCAGCAGTTGCCAGTGAAGCAAGAACCCGTTCTGGCTCATGGCCATCAGAGGGCCTGTGTAGGCTGTTACATGAGGTAAAAAGTTACCAATATAGTTCACCAATCCAACAAATTGTTGGATATCATTGTAGTTGCATGGCGTTCACCACTCTCAAATATAATCAAGTTTATCAGAATCTGTCCAAGTTGCTGGTTGCTCTGGTCAATGACCAGGGGTTCTACGATTGTCCCAACAATCTCGTCCATCCTGGTCATTATTATGACAACCCTGTCCATGTTCACTGTGGTGGTCATCATCACCACTTTCATTGCCCGGATCCCCGTCCGGTTCACCCATCCTCATGACATATTGTTGCCTCATATCATCTATGGGCATAACACCTTCATGCCCTTCAAACACAATACCCTGGTTGTCTATTAACAACTCTCCTTGATCCTGCAAGTCTTGGTTGTGGATGCATTGGTAATTAATGCAATTGTTCCAATTGTCCACTAGGTGGACCCGTCTCACAACATGTCATGCTGTCACTGGTTCTTCAGAGACGCGTTACTCTTCCTTGATCGTGATGCGCCGCCGAGGCATCCTATCCTCAGGCGGGTTTTCCACCTCCTCTCCACCAGCATGGTGAGACGTTTCTGTCTCTACCTCTGATAATGCCTGATGAGGCATTCCACTGGTATTAGCTTGCTGTCATGCGGCATTCTGACACTTTTTGTAGTCCTGCTGGGACTCATTTGCCTATCTAGGTGCGTTCAGGATGTCCATTGCTTCCGCAATGTCTGGTGCTCATTGACACAATACTGTGTTGTTGTCCACCGATTCAGCTGGTGTGGCTGTTGACGTTGCTGTCCCTCAGGCTAGCTTACGCTTAATGTACTCACTGAGCTCAAGCTCAAAGATACAAGTAAAAAGTTTGATGTATTCAGTCCAATCAATCCTAGGTATACGTTGGCCTCTATCAGCCAGTAATTGTAAATGCTTTACAACGTAAAGCTGTAGACACTTTTGCATCGATTCTTTTGTGACCATTGGAAAACAGTCCAGTACCAGCTGGAGCTGGACTGATAAGGTCAAAAGTGACCTTCCTCCCTCCTCTTCATCTGAGGAGTCTAGTTCAGACACTATGTCCAGAACTTTTCCAAGGCTCTTGTGCCTCACTGGTGGCTCTTGGCCACTCCTTCTCAGCCTTTCCACAGTTGAAGGTGCTGAGGGCACCTCTTCTTCCACTCTCTCCATCTGTCTCGTCTCTGTGGCTGGGTTTGTTTTGTGTGGGTTATTTGTCTGCTTCAACAACACTTCCTTCCCCTGCCTAGCCCCTTGTTCAGGCAGCGCAGTCCGGAATGGAGTACTGTGCACCAGCACACTTCTCTGCATGGTGTCTGCATATAGATTAGCTCCACCCACTGCCTCTGCTGAGATTGTAGTGTTCTCAGGCAGATTTGGGTAGATCAGCAATGCTAGATTTGCCACTGGAAGCAACGTTTCCAATGCAAACAATTTCTCCCCTGGTCTAGAACCAGGGTTCAAGATGGCTTTTATCTGTGATACGGATAACCCGCCCAGCATTCCAAAGCTCTTGCTCACCTCAAGCGGCACTTTGTCATCCCATTTTGGCAGGGGCTGATATTTGGACGCCAAGGGCGTCTTGAGGGGTAATAAGCCAGCTGCTGGCTCTGGAGAACCCACTGAGGGATCAAAGACTTTGCACAGAATGTGCTAATGAACCTGGTAACTGCATATGATGCAATAATTGAGGTGCGTGTCTTTCAGACATGCCATGCTAATAACTGTCAGGAACCGCTGACCCGGGGGCTCTCTGTAGAGCAAGGAACCCACTAGTCAGAGGGGCTTGGAAGGGCAATAAGTCTAGAAGGAGGCTTCGGTGCAAAGTCCAAAGTACTCCAAAGCAGTCTGAAGGCAGTTAGAGGTGACTGGAGTAGATACCGAGGTCACAGGAGGGCAGGAGGAGAATAGGAGTTGGAGATCAGATGGACAGAGGAGGAGAACAGAGTATATTGAGAGAGATAGAGCAAAAAACAGAGGAAACAGAAGTAGATAAGTAAAGGAATATAGTTAATACCAAGTCTAACAACCGACTAAGGGGACTGGAGCCTTATATACTTAGGTGGGGCTGGAGGGAGCATGATGTGCAGACTCTGGGGTTATGGAGTGACCTTTTTGGGGCATGAGAGTGAGGAAGAAGTGCCGGGCAGTAGGACTAGGCCCAATGGGGAAGGAAGCTGATGCACCGCTGATGCGCCACTGATGAGGAGATGGGTAGGGTCCTGGCAATGGGGCGGCATTGACATTGGGTAGAGGTGCATGGTGGGTGTGTGGGCGAGGGGGGGTTGGGTGTTAGGGAGACAAAAAATGAGGGAAAATGAGTGGGTCGTGACAATAACCACCAGAGCAAGGAGCCAGCAATCGACAAAGGCAGTTTGGTGTATTCATCCACCAAGAACCTGAATCTGCCCAAAGGTCAGGCAAGTAAGTTATGCCCAAAATAGGTGGAACCATATAAGGTCTTGGAGGCTGAACTGGTCACCTCAAACCATGTACTTGAGTTGCCAACTGCATTGCAGGCATGACAAATCATGCCAAAGTTCCATGTGTTACTCTTGTGACCTTACCAAGCTAGTAATGATGCACTGTTTCCAAACCATGCCAGATCAGAAGGTAGTAGTACAATACATCCCCTATGGTTTCCATCACATTTCAGCAACAACTACCCCCAAGTCACTAACTTGTTCATCCTCCCCAACAACCGTCCAGTTGCCAAGCCATTCCAAGTTGCCAAGCTGTCTCAGGTTGCCAAGTTATCTTAGGTCACCAAGCCATCTCAGTCAACGTCTCTAGTAGTTAGTGCCTCTTATTGTCAGCAGTACCACCAGGTACACTACTGCCTCCCATTGCCTGGAGTATAGCATCTGCACCTATGGCAGGATTACGGTTTAGCACCTGATTGCTAAGCATCCCCCCTTAATTCTTTTTAACTCACCCAAATTTCCAGCCCCACGGGTAGCTGGGACCCTGCTCGGAACTCTCTCACACAACATAGCACATGCCTATCGCTACTCCATTGGAGGCACTAGGCAATAGTTTGATACACATAGCACCTAGCAACTTTTGGGCATCATCACCTTCAAATTCAGTTCTGGCCAAGTGGCCAAGGTTCCAGGTACCATGGTCTATAAATTCACCCGCCAGGGGTTTCCCAGCACTCCATATGAGCTGGAACGGCTCCATAGGTACTATGCCAACCCACATGTACCACAATGCAACCATATTGTCATGTATATGCTAATCACAGAACTTCAGGAAGGGGTACCAGTCTTTCTTGGTAACTTTGTTGAGGCCCCAGTAGTCAACACAGAGGTGTCTTCAGCAAACTCATGGTATTCAAGAGGGATTACTTTGTGCAGGGTTTCCTCTTCTGTCCTCTGCTCCAGGAGGCTGTTCTCTGCCCTTAAGTGTTCTTCTGGTAGTGTGGGGGTGATGTGAAGTTGGAAGGCCTGTGTGCTCTCCTGGAGGATTTGGGCAAATGGTGTGGCGCTGATAATTTAGATGTCGAGAGTGCTGGGATCGGTGAGTGTAAGGGCGACCTCCGGAGGTTGCGGCTAAGTCACACAACTGGCAGAGGGGAATCCAAAGTGTATTAGAGTGGTACCATACAACAGGAAATGTAGCTAATCACCTGGCAGAGGGGAATCCAAAGAGAACAAGTCTAAGGACTCCTCTGCCAGAGTGCGGCGCATCAGGCGCAGGCACGGAGGCATGGGAGTGTACTGTACAGCATGACCGCGCCTAAACCCTAACCCCGGAGGAGGTCCGGAAATCTCCGGACTATTCCCAGACAAC
>JAGGAU010008553.1:0-16260 GCA_017657275.1 Termitomyces sp. T108 | reverse complement strand
GTTTTTTAAGGTTTTGTTGTCCTGTACAGTTGTTTCTCATGCTTCTGAAGCCTCAGAAGCGTCCATCCTGGCATAGGGAATCCCTAGACTTGTTCTCTTTGGATCTCCCTCTGCCAGGTGAGTAGTTATTATGATATTGTTGGTATATACTCTAATATACTTTGGATGTCCCTCTGCTAGTTGTGTGACTGAGCCATAGCCTCCAGAGGTCGCCCTTACACATACCTCAAGGGTGCAAGATAGTGGATCCAGGTATACTCTGATTATAATAACCTCCAGTACTGTACCACCACAAAACAGCTCAGCAGGTGTCAGACAAGGTGGTTGGAACTTCTATCAAAGTATGACTTCACTATTCACTACCAGCCCAGGCTGCTTGGGGCTAAGTCTAATGCGCTAACTGTTAGGTTCCATTGACTGCGGGGGCTTCTTCCTAAGCAAGACCTTACAAGGCGGACTCAAGGTAGCTACAGTTACAAAGTCCTACATTAGTATGAGGTCCAGGGTTGGCTCCGGGACTGGTGCAGGTGCGCTTGGCTTTTTAGGGAGTAAATGGAGGTTGTTCCGGGCTGTTAGAGTAAGTCCAGGGTTGTGCCGGGGGCTCCAGAGTATGGGGCGTGGGTCCAGGACTAGTGGGGTGAGTCCAGGCTTAGTCCAGGGAAGGGCGAGGCAAAACCAGGGTGAGAAGCTCCCCATGTATTTGTTCACTTATGGTCTGTGGTAAACAGGGTCATCCAATGGTGGGCAGACATCATTAGCAACTCGGACAAATTTTCATGTTTCATCCCTTGTATCATAATTCTTGAAGATTTTTGACATACGCCGCTAGCAACTTCTTTTCCATTCCATATGTACAAAACCATATTTTACTTACCTTATGTAGTTAGCGACGGCAACCGTGGAAGTGAGTCAGGCTGTCTGAGCTTAGAATGGAGAGTAGGGTCCTTAGACCTGGTTGGTGGTGAACAACTGATCAAAGTCAAACATCTTGGCGTCCATGTTGTCACCAGATGAGGGCTGTTCAGAGTTCTCATTGGCTGGCATGACCTTAGGGTCAGATGATGAGGTCAAAGGGGCAACGGCAGTCTTCTTTGGGGCCGGCTTTTCAACAGGTGAAGCAACAGGTGTGGAAAGACTGCCAGTGTTTGGGGTACAAGGCCCTTGTGACTGACAACTGACACAAGGGAGTCCTGCCATGGTGGTGGGGGGAGCGGGTGATCCAATTGGTGGAGTGATTGAGGGCCTTGGTTTTTGGAAGAGGCATGGCACCGCTTGTGCCTGGGGGCTGCCGATAAAGTGGAGGGAAGCATCTCTGCAGACCGAGCCTGGTCATATTCTCCCTTGTGATGCTTCTCTTCTCCCTGCTCACAGTTGTGCTTGGACTGGACATGGGGTTGCATGAGGGCCACCATGATCACCCTCAGTTGGTGCTCATTGGCGTTGCTGTTTTCCTTGATCAGGCCAATCTGTCTGAGGGGTTTGTGGCAAGGGTCATCCAAGGATATTTCAAATGCTGACTCAGGAATGGCATAGAAGGGCGAGTGATACTTCCCTTGAGCCTCGTCCCCTTCCACTCACTTACATGGATAGTTGGGGTGATAATTAAAAGCATGAGCGAATTTGGGATACTCAGCAGGCATAGGGTTTGTCCTCCAGAAGTCTGGGTTTTCACAGTTGTTGGCATCCCATTCCCAGTAGGCTAGGAATTGCTGTTTGCTGAAGGTGTAGTCGGTTGTTTTGTGGTGGGGGTAGTGGATTCTCAGCATGCCATCAGCCCTTTTTAAGTCAAGAGTATGGGGTGCAAGGTAATGGCTGTTGGGGTGCCTCTGGTTCCTGTGGTTGTTTGGGTCCTGATCCATGGATATGTGGGATGCGGATTTATGAGTGCTGTGTCCGTGCTGAGTGGTTTGTTGGTGGAGCAGAAGAGATTTTGGAGTTGCTGAGGATAATCTAGAGTTGGGGCTTATTGCTTTTATGGCGGGTTAGCTCAAGAATTTTATGTCCCCTAGGAAAATTTGAGGATCATTGAATATAATGTAGCATCTGGTACAGTAGTGTTGATATTGCCCTTGTACTCTCGTCAATTCCATTAGTCTTGCCTAGCTCATCTCCATTTCTTGGTTTATCTCATACTCAACTTGCTCTATTTCTTATTCTCTTATCACTCATCTTGTTCTCATCTCAATCTATTTGCTTTTCCTCTCTGGCCTCCTTCTCTAAGTCTCCTTCTCTGTCTCTCTCCTCTCTCTCTTTCCCTCTCTTCCTCCTTGTCTCTTTGCCTCTGCTCTCTTCAAGTCCCCGACTCTTCCCACCGCTCCCTTGCCTTTTTCCCTTTGACCCCAGCCCTGGGACCTAACGAGTCTCACGTCTGAATCTCAGCCCGCCTATACTTGCTTTCCCAGGACTTATTTCCAGCCCCAGAGCTCATTCCTGGGCCCCAGAATTTCCTCAATAGCCCCTTGGACTAGTGGACTAGTCTTGGTCCCTCCATACTCGCACCCACCCCTTCAATCCTGGTCTGTATGCCATGCCCGCCACTCCGGTTGTGTGTATAAACTTTGTGCATGCCAAGTAAGGATTTACCCAGTGGTCTGAGCCCCCATGGTCAGCAGAATCTGACAGCTAGGATGGCATCATGAGCTGCCATTATGGCTGACCTGAGTCGTTGGGCGTAAACTCAGACACCAGCGTATTCATCTGGTGATGTGGTGTTCCATACCATAGACTGGAGCATGTGGCCATGGTTGAGAAAGAATGTGAGTACCCTGTGCTCTCAGAGTGGGCTATGTTGATGGCAAATTCTACTGTGGGAAGCTTTGAGACCCAGTTTGTCTGAGTGGGGTCTATTCCTTGTCATATCATTTGCATAATGGTACAATTGCTCGTTCAGTTGCCCCGTCACTCTGAGGGTGGTAAGAACTTGACATCCTTAGCTGAGTACCAATTAAAGAGTGAACTTAGCTTATGTAATCTGAATCAAAACTGATGGAGTAATGGCTGATTGGGACAGTTTTTTGAGCATCTCTAATTTTGGTATTTAGTACTTTGTATGTCCTCCATTTGCCTTGATAACTGCTTGAATCCTTCTAGGCATGCTTTCTATCAGTTTCAGCCTCAATCTGATGCAGAGAATACCCTTGAGCAAGGAAAGAAGCAACAGTAGAGCATTGTGCAGGAGAAGTAGCTTTCATAATGGTGGTTGAAGGCCAAGATGTGGTTCAGCCAACTTGTACCACTCCCAAATATATCCAAACATGGTCACATAACTCTGTTGATATTTCCACAAGCAACTTACTCTTTATTTCTGACTGAAATAGGGATAAATCTGCAAAGTTAAAGATGCTCAAAAAACTGTCTCAATGAGTGAATATTTCAAAATGGCCATTACTCCATCAGTTTTGATTCAAATTATTTAAATTACATAGGCTAAGATGCAATGTGTAGCTGCAATGCCATAGTATTTCACATGATTGAACCAGAATTTTAGATACTTCCAATCTTTCATGCCAATGTCATCTTTCAAAAAGTATAAAACATTGGGACAGTTTCTTTTGGCCACTGTATGGCTAGGTACTATGTGCACCATTCTGGTCAGCAAGTCAATTGCAACTGTTATTGCATCATAAGCTCTGTTTCAATCTTGAGATTCAGGCAGAGGTCCTAGGAAATCAATTCCAATGACTTCCCATGGGGTACTTTGAGAGGATTGAGGAGACCATATGGATATTGGTTATTTGGCTTACTTCTGTAAGGGTGACCTCCAGAGGTTGCAGCTAAGTCATGCAACTGGCAGAGGGGAATTTAAAGTGTATTAGAACAGTACAGTACAACAGAAAATGTAGTTAATTATCTGGCAGAGGGAAATCCGAAGAGAACAAGTCTAAGGACTCCTCTGCCAGAGCATGGCACATCAGGCATGGGTGTGGAGGCATGGGAATGTACTGTACAGCATGACTGTGCCTAAACCCTAACTCTAGAGGAGATCCAGAGTTCCCAGACCGCTCCAGGATGGTCCTGGAGGTTCCAAAATGGAAGTCCCCTGTGTCACAACCCACTCCCAGAGTTTGCCCACCACCCCAGGACAACACCACCAACACCCCGTACTCCCCTGGGACAATGCCAACCGCCCCCCGCCACCCACCACAACACCTGTCACTCCTGGGTTCACCACCCCTTCAACCCTGATGCTCGGCAATCACCACAACCCTGGAATGCCCCGCATCAACCTGGAACTTCCCACGACATGGGCCGCCCTCAGACAGGTCACCTTGGCATCACCTGGCAATCAGTCCCGTCACCCAGCGATCACTCCGGTGATTATGCCCGACACCCACAGTCATGGCCCGACCCCCATCACCCGCACCACCCGGCGATCACTCTGGCGATCACGCCTGACACCCGACATGGAACCAGGCTGAGCCCGCCACCCCGGAGTCCCTAGTACTTAAGGCCTACGTAGACAACTTGTATGGTAGTGTTGATATTGCAAATCTGTCTTGTCTGTCTCCTTCGCCTCGTACTCTTGTGACTCGTCTCAGTTCCTCAGTCTACTCCTGTCCATTCTCACTTTATCTTCTCCAAGTCCCTTTCCTTTCTCAGTTCATTTCTTTTTACTTTTGTCCTTGACTTCTTTTCCTGGTTCAATCTCGTCTCATTCTTGTTCCCCTTTCCTGTCTCTTTTTCTCTTTATGGCTCGTCTCGCCCTGGCCTCGCCTCGCCTCCCCCTGACCAAGCCTGGACTCACCCCAGCAGTCCCGGACTCATGCCTTGTACCCCCAGAACCCCGACACAACTTCGGACTCAATCCCATGACCCGGATCTAACCCCTCTAGCCCCCTGCACGGCCAGATTCATCCATACTAACCCCAGAACCAACCCCGGACCTCGTAATCACGTAGGACTTTGTGCTCATAGCTACCTTGAGTCTGCCTCGTAAGGTCTTGCTTAGGAAGAAGCCTCCACAGTCAATGGAACCTGACACCCTGACATCACCCCTCTAGGGTGCAGCAACCCAACGTGCTGGGATAGAACAGCTTGCAAACAGCTCAATCAGTTGGGGAGATGGAGTAGATGCCCTGGATGACCTGGGGTGTGTTGAAGTGCATGTAGTGGAATTTTCTGACAAGGGCTGGTGCGTGGATGCCATTGTTGAGCTTTTAGGAAATGTCTTCAATACCATAGCCCTTCCACTTGACCTTGTACTGTAGCTTGCAGTGGAATAGACAGCTGTCCAAGATCTTCTCCACCTCTACTCCAGGCCCTCAGCAGCAAGGGCTAGCAGTAGCGGCACCTGCTATCTAGGTATGGGGTCATCTGAGGTTGACTACATTGAAGACCAAGGAGTCATGCAATGGTGCCAGGACTCTTGGCGCTGGGGGCATCAAGATCGGTCAAGTGGCATAAAGGAAGCTCACAAAGAATTGGCCTTGCTTTGGGAGCACGGGAGGCATGAAATGTGGAAGGAGGTGAGGAATTGACAAAGGAGGGGATGCAGGTGCGGTGATGACACCCAAAGGTTGCTTGATACTGTTTGAGGATACTGTACCTAGTCTTGCATCAACGCATCACACTGGCCCAAACCCCACACCCGCCTCTTCTCTTCAGTTGACTCCTTGCCTCCCTGCATTGTTCATACTTCCCGTGCTCCCAAAGCAAGACCCTTCCTTTGTGAGCTTCCTTTATGCCACTCAACTGATGTCGACACCTGCAGTGTCCTTGCACAATCCCTGGGCTTCAGCAAGAGTCCCGGTATGCCTGTACTACACCTTGCATGAACCCTGGGCTCCAGCAAAGACCCCTGCATTGTGACTCACCATGGAGCCCAGGCCTGAGCCCCGGGGCATGCCTGCCCCCCTCATATATAAGCCGTAGCATAGTATTTGGTACGGTAGTGTTGATATTGCATAACTTCCCTGGTCTCTAGCTCATCTCTCTTACTATCTCAATCGATTTCCCTTATCTCGCCTCTATTTCTTCATTATCTCATACTCAACTGGCTCTGTCTCTTACTATCTTATCACTCATCTTGTTCTCATCTTGAATCTATCTGTTTCCCATCTCTGGCTCCTTCTCTAAGTTCTTCTCTCTGTCTCTCTCTTTCCTCTCTTTTCCTCTCTTTCTTCTTGTCTTTTTGCCTCTGCTAACTTAAGTCCCTGACTCGTTTCACCACTCCTCCGTCTTTTTTTTCCCTTTGACCCCAGCCCCGGGACTTAACAAGTTCTGCATCTGAACCCTGGCCCGCCTACCCTTGCTCTCCCAGGACTCATTCCCAGCCCCAGAGCTTGTTCCCAGACCCTGGAGCTCCCTTGATAGTCCTTAGGACTAGTCTTGGTCCCTCTGCACTCACTCTTGCCCCCTCAGTCCCGGTTCATATGCCGCACCCACCACTTTGGTTGTGTATGTAGACTTTGTGCGTGCCAAGTAAGGATTCCCCCTGTGGTCAGCGGAACCTGACATGCAATGAGAAATGTGTGGGTCCTGGCAGGGTCCCAGCTACTCATGGGGCTAAAGGTTTGGTAAGTTTGTTAAGGACGTAAGGGGATGCTTAGCGATTAAATGCTAAACCAAAATCCTGCCCATAGGTGCAGGTGATAGACTCCTGGCAACAGGAGGTGGTAATGTACCCTGTGTTACTATTGTTGATATAGGCACTAACTTGCAACATTGAAGGGACCACTAGACTGCTGGCATGTATGAGGTGCTAGTGACTTAGCAACCTAGAGCATCTGAGGGGATAGAGGAGCTTAGCAACTTCAGGGAATTGGGCTCGCTTTGATGTAGTGTGTGCAGTGGGGGTCTATTGTTCTTTTTCTGCTGCCAAGTACAGTTTTTATAAGGCACTAGGTCGCTGTCACTCGGTAGGTGAAAATAATCTAGTCTGCATGGAAAAGAAGTTGCCAGTGGTGCATGTTAAGAACCTTCAAAATTATGGCATAAGGGATGAAACCAGAAAAATTTGTCTGAGTCACTGAAGGCATCTGTCCATCCATTGGGATGTTCCCACCATCAAAGAGTATAAGTGGGCAAGTACATGAAGAACTGTCAATCAGGTCTTGAAAACAACAAGGTGGCAACAGTCGCCAGACATCGGCTGCCATTGCTTAGAAATAACCGCTGCCAATGATTGAGGTGGTCAAGATCTACATGGATCATATGCATGACTGCCTTAATCACTTAATTGATGACTCTCTGAGAGTCAGGTTCAAGTTCCTGCACAGGGTACAACCCCATAAAGCTGAAGGAAAGCATATCAAAGTGTATGCTGGAGGACATAAGTTTGTCTGCTATGGTGGAGACAACATGGACCAGGAGCGCATATTTGTGCTCCATGAATTCATTAATGGTGAGGCATGAAACTGGTTCTGCTGACATGTCCTCCATACAAATCAGGACAAATATGACTGGACCTTCAAGGAGGTTCTTATAGGACTGTATAACCACTTTGTAAATGTGGCAACAATGCAGGAGGCTTGTGAAGCCTTCAGAACAGCAGTTTATGATGCCTGAACGGGCATCCAAACCTTTTATGATGAGCTTGTGGGCCATGCTCAGGATATGGCTGTATATCCAGATGAGTTTACCATCCGGGAGACATTCCTAGACAGAATACCTGCTGTAATGCATTGCATCTTATACATGCCAATAATTTGTCTCCAGAGGTCAACACTGTGACTGAGTTCTTGGTGTATGCTATATGCTATGAGCAACTAGGCAACACAGGATGTGCCACCAGGAGTGGTCCCTCCTAAGGCCGCTTTTGGCGGTAGCAACAAAGGCTATAAGCCAACTGGCAGGGTATTGTGCCACAACTGTGGCTGTACTGGCCACCATTCTGAGGAGTGTAAGGTGCTGAGAGCGCAAGTGCAAGCCACCCATACAGCGGCAGTGGAGAGCAATGCAAGGAGCAAGGCTGAGGTGGATTGAGATGAAATTGTCAAAGATGAGGAAGATCCTCAACAGGTAGAGGAGCAGCCTGCAGCAGATGATGCAGAAAGCATCCAGATTGATGGAGATGAATACATTGTAGTAGACATGTATGATAACAACTATTATGCTCATGATGAGGAGGATGAGCATATGTTTGCTCTGACCAAGCATCTGGGAGACCTACACATCTGCATGCAACGTGTGATATTGCAGGAGGCAGCTGACAAGCTGCAAAGGCCTCACTATACTCCTCAAGAAAAGGAGTGCCTGGTGACCTATGTAGAGGTCAATGGACACCAAGCATGGATGTTGTGGGACTCTGGAAGTACCACCATGGGCATTATGCCCCAGTTTGCTCATGTGAACGCTATACACATTCATGAGCTTACAGAGCCACTTATGCTCCAGCTGGGGACTGTGGGAAGTTGCACTATGGTACAATTTGGCATGGAGGTCAAGGTCAAAATGTCAGGATTACGTGGACATAGCAAATTTTGATTGCTATTGTCAGGTTCCGCTGACCACGGGGGCTCAGACCACTGGGCGAATCCTTACTTGGCACGCACAAAGTCTACACACACAACCGAAGGGCGGGCGCGGCGGTATGGACCCAGACTGAGGGGGCAAAGGTGACAATAGGGGGGTCAGGGATGGTCCAGGAGACTGCGGGGGAAACTCCGGGGTCCGGGGACAGGCTCCGGGGCTTGGTGTAAGTCCCGGACGCAAGTATGTGGAGGGCCGGGGCTCAGGTGCGGGGCTTACTAAGTCCTGGGGCTGGAGGGAGGCGGGGAAGAGTGAAAGAGTTGAGACTTGAGGAGAGAGTAGACGAGAGTCGAGACGAAGAAGAAAGAAGGAGAAGAAGGAGTGAAACTTAGAGAGGAAGAGGCGGAAGAGAACTTAGAAGGAGAGAGAGACCGGAGACGAGAAGCAGATAGATTCAGATGAGACAAAACGAGAGATAAGATACGGAGAACAAGTCGAGTCGAATATGAGATAGAAAAGAGTAGAGATGTAATAACGGAAATAGGCTGGGAACGATAATAGACGAACTAGAGACTGGGAATGGCAATATCAACACTAGCGTACCAGAGGCTATACTACGGTTTATATACAAAGGGTGCGGGCGTGCTCCGGGGCTCAGGCCCGGGCTCCGTGGCGAGTCGCAGGGCAGGGGTCCTTGGAGAGATTGGGTGCAGAGCCTTTGTGCTCATATTACACCAGCATAACCCCAAACTCAACACGCGGGGGATCGAATGCATTCTTATCGGTTACGCCCAGAACTCGAAAGGATACAGGTGCTACAATCCACGAACTAGAAAAATATACGAGTCCTACCACGTGCGCTTCCTTGAGAGACATGATGAACCTTCTACCTCAACGGAAGGACCCACCGAACACAAACAGGCGCCCATGCCCACAGTAGCCAGACCTGACAAGCCTAACATAATCAAACCTACATCAATCAACGACGTCCACAAAATGTCATCCGTCGATCCATTCTCCACAGATGACGATGACAACGAGCCTGAACCCATGCCTAACCCAACCACACTACCGGACAGTAAACTGGACGAGCAACACGACCAGGCTGGCCGTGACACAACAACGCCTCTGCGTCGCTCCAATAGAACCCATATACCCACCGCCAAAGCCAACCCCGATCACCCACCAATCACACGAACCGAACAGGCTGTATTAGATTCACACGCAGCAGGAGATAGGTTACGTGCATCCAGGATCGAAGCACGCAGCAGCCAGCAAGGTCCATCCGATGGAGATAATACTCAGGCGCAGCAGATACCTCATGACAGCCAACAGACTGACACATCCACATCAGGAGGAGATCTTCTGGAGAACACGCTCCCAGACCTAGCCAACCTCGCCTCCATGGAGAGCATTGAACACCTGCTGGCCATTGCAGAGTCTCTTGGCGACCCCCAAACCATTGATCTAGGAGATGAACCACGCACGTAGAAGGAAGCAAACCGCTCAGCTCAGGCTAAGCAATGGGAGGCAGGGTATAGAGAAGAACTAAAATCCCTTAGAGACATGAGTGTGTATAAACTGATTCCGCAAGACCAGGTCCCACCAGGCCACAAAATCCAAAAAGGCAGACCAGTCTTCAAGGTCAAGCGAGACGAGAACGGCAAGGCGGTATGCTACAAGGTTAGACTCGTATTCAAAGGATTCGAACAAGTATATGGACATGACTATACAAGGACTACCTTGCCCACAGCGCATATGGAATTGTGGCAAGTCCTATTACACCTGGCCGCAACTCAAGGCTGGGATGCCACGCAAATTGACATCAAAACAGCTTTCCTATATGGCCTACTCCCCAGTGATGAAACGCAGTACATGGAACAGCCGGAGGGTTTCGAGGAGAGCGGCAAAGAAGACTGGGTATGGTGTCTATTGAGAGGCCTCTACGGCATGAAACAGGCCGGACGAATATGGAATCAGACCCTAAACGACAACATGCTCTCCTGGGGATCTACAAGGCTCCCTTGTGAGTCATGTGTATACTACAGAAAGGACGGCGAGGACATTGTAATAGCAGCCGTACACGTCAATGATTTCCTGTCCATTGCAAACAGTAAAGCGGCGAACGAACAATTTGAAAGCCAACTCCGCTCAGTCTGGACTATCTCCGATCTAGGACTCCCCAAATTTGTCGTCGGCATTGCAATTGAATGGGACCGAGACAGATGCTCTGTCAAGCTTTCACAATCAGCCCTGATCCAGAAGATAATAAGTCAGTTCAGTCAATCTGATGCATCTCCCCTATCCCTCCCCATGGAGCCTGGACTCAAGTTAAGACGCGCTGACAGGACATCACTTCCCCCTGATGAGATCAACTCACTCCAGAAAATCCCTTACCGGTCTCTTGTCGGATGCTTGCTATACCTCGCCATCTCTACATGCCCTGACATCTCCTACGCCGTACAACAGCTTACCCAGTTTGTTGACTGCTACACCACAATCCATTGGCAAGCCGCCACCAGACTCGTACGCTACCTTAAGGGCACACAGGACATGAAACTAGTCCTAGGCACTCCGGGCCAGACCGTCAACCTCACCGGATTTACTGATTTGGACTGGGCCAACTGCCTAGACACACGTCGGAGCATTGGAGGTTACGCATGGAGCTTAGGATCAGGTGTGATATCATGGGCAGCACAAAAGCAAAAATCCGTCGCCGCATCATCATGCGAAGCGGAATACATGGCAGCTTTTGAAAGTGCCCAGGAATGCATATGGCTGCGAGCCCTACTTAAAGGTATAGGATACGATGTTACAGACAAACCAACACCCATCCTGTGCGATAACAACGCCGCAATCAACCTATCTGAATACCCCACTCTCCACGCCCACGTCAAGCATGTCGACATCAAATATCATTTCCTCCACGAACACGTCGAGGCCAGCGAAATTTGCATTTGCTAAGTGAATACCAAGTTCAACGTCACAGACATCTTCACCAAGGCGCTGCCCGCCCCCCTCTTCCTATGCTTACGTGCTCTCCTTGGGCTCCATACACAGTAGACCACCACGATTCCACGTGAGGAGGAGACACACCAAACAGACTTGGAGTCCATGATGAGGAGGAGTGTTAGTCGTCCAATTCAAATACACCATCGACTCCTACGTCTGTCCAGCATCTCGTTATCATTGTCCTATTTCTCCCTTCACACATATCACACTGGCCACAGGGTGGCCGCTCCATCGCTTCACATTCTATGCTAGCCGGCCACAGGGTGGCCGTCCCATTGTTACCAGAATACATATATACAGACATTACACTACGAACACCCTCAGTCAATTATATATTGAGCTGAGGGTGAGTGGATACAATTCTCCATATTCCGAACCAAACGTATACTTATGCTACCGTACAGATTATAAGCTTACTTGTATCTGTCAGGTAGCTCTAGTCAATTATATATTGAGTTGAGGATTATAAGCTTACTTGTATCTGTCAGTGTTTCTAGGTGCATAGTTCTAACAGGGTGTTGGCTGTGGGCTTGCTGGGAGTGATTGCTGGGTGACGGGAGTGATTGCCAAGTGATCACCAGGGGGTCAGGGTCAGAGGGGTGGCAAACCCAGGGCTTGTCAGGGGACTTCTATTTTTGAGACCTCTGGCCTATCTGGAGATTTCTGGACTTCTCTTTTGGGATGCTCCAGAGTAGTTTTCATTTTGGAACATCCAGAACTGTTCTGGAGCAGTCTGGAGATTTCTAGACCTCCTCTGGGATTAGGGTCCAGGTGCAGTCATGCTGTATAGTAGGTTTCCATGCTTCCACACCTGGGCCTGATGTGCCATGCCTGAGCAGAGGAGTCCCCAGACTTGTTCTCTTCGGATTCTCCTCTGCCAGGTATTTAGCTACATCTCCTGTCATATTGTACCATCCTAATACACTTTGGATTCCCCTCTGCCAGTTGTTTGACTTGGCCACAACCTTGGGGTCACCCTCACAGGGCTGGGGTGGATGTGGTGGTGAGCAGAGTTGTTGGGGTGGTTGGTGGGGCAACTGGTGGGTTGATGGTATGTCCCAGGGTGGCAGGGTGTGCTCCAGGGGTGGGTCATGACAGTTATGGTCTTGAGAGGGCTGTGCAAACCTAGTCAGAGCTCAAGGGGGGAGACTGCCTGACCAAGGCTACAAAATGCACCAAAAACAATATACACAAGTACCATCTGCGGGAGTGGCCTATTTGGGCCATGACAAACCGCTTTGATATCGGACACTTCTCCATCCATGGATGGAGGATGATGAGGAGGAGCGCCATGAGTGCCACTGGTAGGCTCTGGCAGCAACATATGCACACACTTTGGCACCACCTGTGAGAAATGAATATGCACCTCAAGCACAGCCCAAAATGGGCATAGAAGTGCTGCTGCAATGATTGGAGGCAGCAGGGCAGCTAGTGCCCCCAACAGTGACAACCTTGCAGTAATGGTGATAGAGGATTTGCTTGACCAGATTGAGCTGATGAGCAGGCAGCACATTACAGCGCTGGAGCAGATTGATTGTGCCACCAAACACAAGCTGCTAGCCCATGAGGAGATCAGTGCAGAGCCCAAGCAACCACTGCAGCCAGCTGAAAGTGCACGGACAGTAGTACATGCAGCTTTTTGACCAGAGCCCCAGAAGGCACCAGCTCTAGTTACCATGCCCATGTGGTCTACTGCCATGTCTACTGAGCAGATTGCAGTGGTAGCCCCTCCACCAGTAGCTCCAAAGGCACCAGAAGTGCCCCTGGCAAAATTATTGCTGGAACAGCAAGATGAGGAGATGGATGAGGTCGTGCTGATAAGGGACAAACTGGCACTGTTGGATGTACTCAATCTGATTGCCCCACCAGCCCGCCAAGTAGCTGGTCCCTCAACTCAGGGATCTAAATTGTGAATTCCTGCCCTAGATATACCAGGGCCTGTAAAGCCACACTGTGGGTGGAAACTGCCACTGGACACCTCAAACCTGGAACTTGTGGAGTACCCTAAAGGCTTCCACAATAGTGAGGAGTTCTGTCATGATCTGCCACCACCGCTGGTAAACCGCCAACCACCGGTATCCAGCCCCAGCCCCAGCACCCTCAAACTCACCAGGACAGCTCCACAAACTCCAGGCCCAGACTGGTCCTCTCCAGCGGCCATCAGCACATCAACGCTACCGCCACCATCAGCGCTCGCCTGGCAATCCCTGGCCATCAACCCAGCAATTCCTGATCCATCACCAGCACACCCTGATGTCTCCTTTCCCAATCAGGCAACCATCATGCCTTGTGCATCAATACATCACCTGGCCTGGACCCCATGCCCCACGCCTCCTCTTTGGTTGACTTCTTGCCTCCCCACATCGTCCATGCCTCTGTGCTCCCAAAGCAAGGCCCTTCCTTTGTGTGAGCTTCCTTTACGCCACCTGACCAACATCAACACCCGCAGCGCCCTTGCACAATCCCCGGGCTTCAGCAAGGGCCCCGGCACTCCCGTGCTGCTCCTTGCACAAACTCTGAGCTCCAGCAAGAACCACTGCACCGTGACTTGCCACAGAGCCCGGGCCTAAGCCCCGGAGCATGCCTGACCCCTTGTATATAAGTCATAATGTAGCATATGGTACAGTAGTGTCACGATCCGCCACCACCGCCGGCACACTGCAAACCACCGCCGGTAACCAGCCCTGGCCCGGTACCCCCAACCTCACCGGGCCAACTCCACGAGCCGTGGACCCGGACTCGCCCTCCCCCAGCAGCTCGACGGCCATCAACACCCATCACCGCCCGTGACGCCACATCAGCGCTGACCCCAGCAAACCCCGGATGCCCACGCCACCGTCAGCGCCCGCCCCGGCAATCCCCGGCCGGTCTGCCACCATCAGTACTCGCCCGGCAACCCCCGGCCATCGACACCATCACCCGGCCCGCCCCCAGCGATCCCCGACCCGCCCCCGGCTGTCAGTACTCGCCCGGCAACCCCCGGCCATCGACACCATCACCTGGCCCGCCCCCGGCGATCCCCGACCCGTCCCCGGTGGACCCCAACGCCTCCCTTCCCAATCTGGCAGCCCTCACGCATCATAACACGCATCACTCGGCCCAAACCCCGTGCCCTACGCCTCCTCTTTGGTTGATTCTCGCCTCCCCGCACCGTCCATACCTCCTGTGCTCCCAAAGCAAGGCCTCTCCTTTATGAGCTCCTTTACGCCACCGACATCCGCCGCACGACCTTGCACGGTCCCCGAGCTCCAGCAAGGACCCCTGCCCCGCGACTCGCCACGGAGCCCGGGCCTGAGCCCCGGAGCACGCCCGCGCCCCTCGTATATATAAACCGTAGTATAGTCTCTGGTACGGTAGTGTTGATATTGCCCTTCCCAGTCTCTAGTTCATCTATTATTGTTCCCAGCCTATTTCCGTTCTTACATCTCTACTCTTTCTATCTCTTACTCAACTCGACTCGTCTCCATATCTTATCTCTCGTCTCGCCTAGCCTCAATCTATCTGTTTCCTTCTCCGGTCTCTCTCTCTAAGTTCTCCTCCGCCTCTTCCTCTCTAAGTTTCTCTTCTTCTTCTCCTTCTTTCTTCCTCGTCTCGACTCTCGTCCACTCTCTCCTCAAGCCCCGACTCTTTTGCTTTCCCCCGCCTCTCTCCAGCCCCGGGACTTAGTGAGCCCTGCGCCTAAGCCCTGGCCCTCCACACACTCGCATCCGGGACTTACACCAAGCCCCGGAGCTCGTCCCCGGACCCCGGACTTTCCCCCGCAAACTCCTGGACCATTCCCGACCCCTCCATCGTCACCTTCGTCCCTCAGTCCCGGCCCATACCGCTGCACCCGCCCTTCGAGTGTGCGTGTAGACTTTGTGCACGCCAAGTAAGGATTCGCCCAGTGGTCTGAGCCCCCGTGGTCAGCAGAACCTGACAAGTAGTGTTGATATTGCCTACTTCCCAGTCTCTAGTTGCCTCAGTTATTGTTCAATCTATCTCTCTTATTACGTCTCCATTTTTCATTATCGCATACTCAACTCGACTCGTTTCTCTTATCTTATCACTCGTCTTGTCTTGTCCTCAATCTATCTGTTCAAGGACAGAGAGCAAAGGAAATAGACTGGGAAGGGAAAAAGACTTGGAGAAGATAGAATAGAAGTTGACAGGAGTAGACTGAGAGACTGAGACAAGATATGATAGTACAAGGCAAAGGAGATTTGGACAAGATAATTTCAATATCAACACTAACTGTACAGATTGTCTACTTAGGCCTTAAATACTCTGCAGGGTGGACTCCGGGGTGGCGGGCTCAGCCTGGTTCCATGTTGGGTGTTGGGCATGATTGCCAGGGTAATCACCAGGTGATGCGGGTGATGGCGGTTGGGCCGTAACTGCGGGTGTTGGGCGTGATTGCTAGAGTGATTGCCGGATGATGGGACTGATCACCGGAGGATGCCAAGGTGATCTGTCTGAGGGCAGCCCGTGCCGTGGGAAGTTCCAGGTTGATGTGGGAGGTTCCAGGGTTGCGGTGATTGCCAGGTGTCAGGGTTGAGGGGGCGGCAAACCCGGGAGTGACAGGTGTCACTGTGGTGGCTGTTGTGGCATTGTGATGGGGGCGGTTGGTGTTGTTCCAGGGGAGTGGGGATGTTGGTGGTGTTGTCCCAGGGTGGTGGAGTCCTACATAAAGAAGAGGTCTGGGGTTAAGTCTGGAGGTTTGTGTGGGTGGTTTTGACTTTGGGGCTTGTAAGAGGATAGTCCTGGGCATCTAAAGTAGGTCTAACTGGCAGAGGGGAATCCAAAGTGTATTAGAATGGTACCATACAACAGGAAATGTAGCTAATTACCTGGCAGAGG
>JAGGAU010008552.1:0-16327 GCA_017657275.1 Termitomyces sp. T108 | reverse complement strand
GGTGCAGTTGAGGGTACCGGGGCTGGGGTTGGGTACCGGCGGTGGTTGGCGGTTTACCGGCGGTGGTGGCGGATCGTGACAGTGGCGGATCATGACAAGTATCTGGGTTTTGCATATGAGTTCCTGGGGAGTAGCCCTAAGTCATCATGAAATGCTGTTGCATCTTTGAAGGTACCTTTTGAGTTGTTGTTGGCATGCAAAAGGCAAGAAAAGAGTTTGAGCCAGAGAAGGTGCCAGGAGTCAAGAGTACTGGGTGGGGTAATTTTAGGGTAGGAGGGGTGTTGGCTGGATGTAGAAAGCTCTGGGGGTGAAGGGTTTGGTGCTGGTGATAAAGGGCAGTTGCCAACCATAGAGTGGGGTTTTGAAAAGTCCACCTGGGACTACTTGAGTGTAGTGGGAGTAGGAGGGAGTGCTTGATTGCCAGTTGATCAGGGGTTCTTGTAAGGGCAACCTCCGGAGGTTGCAGCTAAGTCACACAACTAGCAGAGGGGAATCCAAAGTGTATTAGAATGGTACCATACAACAGGAAATGTAGCTAATTACCTGGCAGAGGGGAATCTGAAGAGAACAAGTCTAAGGACTCCTCTGCCAGAGTGTGGCGCATCAGGCGCAGGCGTGGAGGCATGGGAATGTACTGTACAGCATGACCGTGCCTAAACCCTAACCCTGGAGAAGGTCCAGAAATTTCTGGACTATTCCCGGACAACTCTGGAGGTCCCAAAATGGAAATAGCTCCAGAACATCCCAAAATAAAAGTCTGGAAATCTCCAGATTGCCCCAGGACAATTCCAGAGGTCCCAAAATGGAAGTCCCCTGACAGGTGTATGCAAAATATGGCAATAGTTTACAGCATTTAGCAAATATCAAGACTATTGTACAGGTTGGCTACACTTTGACTTAAGTACTCCAAGAAGAGAAACTTGTCTTGGGCTGAGCCAGATCAGTTCCAGAGTACTGTATAGATGTACTGTATAGGACTCTGGAGTGTATTGGCAAAGTATCCAGAACTGTATAACAGGGTTATGAGTTATATTGGTTTAATTAGGTAGTGGTGAGTGTCAGGATCAGTGTATCAAGTGGGCCTAGTGTCAGGTGTCAGGCATTGGGTATCAGGTGTGATTGCAGGTTAGATGCCAAAGATTGGATTGATCAGAGTTGATGCAGGTGATCATGGCATGGGAGGATCAACCAAGGTTGATGTGGTGATTGCCAAGTGATGCAATAGGCCAGGGTTAATGGGGCAGTGATAAGGTTACTATCAACCTATTAGCAGAGTTGAGGACTTATGTCCAATGCTCAGAAACTAGTAAGTATTTAGGCTATAGGTGTGACAGTTAGTAGACATAGGAGAACTTGAATATTACCACTGAAAAGAACATAGCATCTTTAGAAACTTTGCCACAGTGGTTAGAAAGTTTGGTGACCCCCCAGATAAGGAACAGGGGCTTATTTCTGTTTTTAATGGTAACAATGATGGTAATTGAAAAATGCTGGTGGAAACAAAAGAATGGAGATGCTGATGCTGCTAGAGTGACCCTGCTCTCTACTCCAAGAACTTAGACTTCTGTTGTGAAAAGGGTGTTGTGTATTTTGTGATATGTACAGTATTTATGATAGTAGCAGAAGCCCATGATAGCTGCCTGCCCTAGATTATCTGACTTTGGCTCCTGACTACCCTGCCTCCATAATCTCTCTGCTGCTTTTGTATAAGACTACCTATTGATCCTACTATGTTTTCTTTGTAGTTGTGGGTGCTTATGGTGCAACTCATAACCCCCACAGATCAAAGCTGACTGAGCTATTGATGATACCTACCCAAAAGGTGCTAGGCACTGTCAGAGTTAATTGTAGCCTAGTGCAATTATAAGCAAATGCATTGAGCATGCTAAGTGGTGAGGTAGAGTCCTGGTAGGGTTCCAGAAACACATGTAAGTGAAGTGAAAGCAATTGAAGTTTGAAAAGAAAGTATGCTTAGCATAGCTAAGCACTAGCAACTTGGCTGTAAGTGCCTTAGTCAAGTTTGTGTAGAGATTCTTGATTAGTCCTGTAGATGGACTAGCATAATTGGTGCTTAGTGTGCTGTAAAAGAGAGAGATAAGAAAGCAACTCTAGTCACTAAGAGTACTTGTGAGAGTATGTTATTGATAAGTCAAAGATGAACTGTGAACTCTGGTAATTGTCTCCTATAAGTACTAGCTATGTACAGTTTACATAGTGTAAGGTAAAGAATCATATGTAAATGTTGCTAAGGTGTGTTGACAATGTAATTGAGAAATATATCCTAAAAGATATTCATGTACATGGCAAGTCAGTTAAATGGTAGGATGAGTAGCCAAGCATGAAATGATGAGCTATCTGTTACTTGTCAATTAATCCATCTGTGCTAGTACTCCATTTTCTGATTAGTCCCCTTGTTGTACTTGGAGTTAAATGTCTCTAGAACACACTAAGATCAGTTGCTAAGTGCTAGGGAACATTGGTAAGCACTAAGGAATGTTGGTAAGTGCTAAAGAATGTTGGTAAGCACTAAAGAATGTTAGTAAGCACCAAGGAGCATTAAGAAGTGTTAAGAAGCATTGTTAAGTGCTATGGAGCATCAGTAAGTGCTAAGAAAGTGCACTAAAACTGTAGCTTTCTATGCTGAGCTTGTGTGGAGTCTCATCACTATGCCACCTTCTGCTACAGTGATTACTGGTACTGCTATAGAGTTCATACCTAGTGCTTGCTACCACCATTACCTGCTAGCCATGTTATGCACAAATTCCAGGGGGCTTTCCATGCTTTACATCATCAGCCCTACTCTGCTACTATCAGCAGCAGACTGGGGTGGGCTAGAGGGCAGGGGTGGTTGTACCAGGATTGGGATGGCTTGGGGTGTTGGTGGAGGTGTTGTAAGTTGCTCTGGAGGTGCTCTGGAGTTAGGTTATGACAAACAGCTGTTTGTTGCACCTCCTTAGTTAGAAATGCTTCCTTGATAACATCATTGGAAAGGTTATTGAGCATCAGGACTGAAGAGATAAATGATGCATACTCATTACAGGGGAGGGCATGAAGTGTTGCCATTGAACAGAGCTTGTCATCAAATGTAGGTAGGGCTGAAAACTCCATCTGGTCTGAGAGCAGGTGATGTCCTGAGTGAGCAAATGCATTTCATTGATTCTCTGACACATATAAAGAGTTGAGTGAGGTTTTTATTGTCCTGCAAGTGTATGTTGAATGGATCACTCAGCAAGTTGAAGTGTGCATTGAGTACTGATGTGGAATGTATCTCCTTAAGCTTCTTTCACATCAAAGCTGGTTTGCTCTGAATAATGTCAACATGGATTTTGTTTCTCTTGTCCAGCTATTGATAACTTTCACCTGCTGCACAATCACTTCAGAACAAGTAAGATTTTCAAGTGGCAATTGAATTGAAGTTTTTGGCATCAAGAAGGGGGGGAAGTTCTTTGCCAGTCACAATTTGTGCTCTGCTGACTGACATGAACCTTTCAAACATTGACTTTTCCCATCCTGTATACTTTGTGATTCTAAGCTTCACCATTGGCAACCATGAGACTTGGCTGACTTCATCCATGATAAATGGAAATGCAGGGGTGTTGAACATGGTAGAAGTTTTGGGGATGTTTTAGTGGTTGGGGAGTGAGTTAGATAATGCTGCAATGTCAGGGGATGGAGCAGTGCTAATTTTGGTGTAAGCCTGTAGGGCTGGGGCCCACAACCATTGCAGTAAGTTATGCACAGATAGGTCAAGTGGACACCAAGAGTAGACCTAGTTCCCTAGTGTCCTTGTACTTCAAAATAAATGTATCAAGTATTGTAACAAGAGTACATACTTAATGTTCTCATACTTCAGAATCAAGAAGGATAAGGGCACTAGGAGGTGAAAATAAACTGCTTAGTCATGTGCACATGTCTGTTATAACTTCAACATTGATGACTTGATTGTTGATCTCAGTTCTTGATCCAAATTCACCATCTTGGACTTGCACAGCTACAGGCTCTGCTACCCCCCACCATCAGATCTTGATGGAAGTGGCCTCAATGTGTCATCTGGGACAGCCATATTGGTGAGGTTTGTTTTGGGTTTTTGGTGTCCTTTCTTTTTAAGGTACATCTCTGCATCTACAGTTTTTGATGTTTTCAGCTTACAGTTTTCAGCTTAATTGGTATATTGAAACTTTATTTGTACCAATGCCAGTCTCAGTCTTGAGGCCGGTGTATCCAGTAGATAGACATACTATTAGCCATTTACACACCAACTGAGTTTCTGTAATCAACACAAAACCTGCTCAGTTCAAACATGCCAGGATGAGCAAGGAGGAATCTAGTTGAACCACCCAAATTGTTTATCATCCCCCACAATCCCCCAGAACAAATTCCAGAGCTTTAGCTGGTTATAGCTGGCCCAAAAAACAGACTAATATTTTTTGGCTGTGGTTGGCTATTTCTGGTTGATCTCAGAACACGTTTTTGCTGGGGTTCAGCAAGACACTCAGATCATGTTTTTGTTGCACTCAAAATATGTCTAGATCCTTGCTCATTCCATTCCTCCTTTGCCAAGGACATATTACATTACATACATCATGGTGGGCCACAGTGGCTCAGCTGGCACTACCATGGTCCATAGCAGGGGTCACATGCTCTTGCAAGTAGGGAGAGTGCAAGTTTGAACCACGCCTGTGTGGAAAACACCTTAGACAGCATGTAGGTTATTCAACGCCACCAGAATCCACCAATTTGAATGTCAAGTGATGGGAGGCATGGAACAGTTTGGCTGCTGAGCTGCATATGGGTTATCATCACCGCATCCTGCTATAATGTCACATGGTCTCACCTGTCCAGTTCAGAAAAAGGATTGGGTGCCTTGGAGGATCCTGGAGAGATGGAAGGGGCAGATTTGTCATGCAAAACCAGTAGCCTGGGAAAGAAGGAACTCTGGATAAGCCTGTCAACCATAAGAATGGTGGGCCCCTGGGGTGTGCTGGACAGTCTGGTCTACATGGAAGATGACGTCCCATTATACCAACAGTACTGGGAGGGTTGTGTTGTATGTCAAGTCCAAGATGAAGCTGGCTGGGCCAAACTACAGCTTGGCTTTTGGCTGACTCCCTCAGCATAAAGCTGCAATTAGCACTCCAGCACAGGAGAGAGACTGGGGTGTAGTTCATGGAGCCTCCGCTCAAGGAGACTCAGGTCAGGTGATGATGAGTGCTAGAAAGAAATGAGATGGGACGTCAGCGGCAGATATCCTGGGAACCTAGTGGCAAAGATAATATGAACTCCAACGAAGTCAAACTGTAGTAAACTGGCTATGGGGCGTAACCGGCATCGGCTGAAAAGAGATCTGGCCGGAGAACTAGTCACGAGTATCCGTAATTAGCTACCCTGGGAATACTGTAGCGCCCTATCTACTATAGCCATGTACTAGGCGCTGAAATAAAACGTCCCCCTTGGAAAAATGGGTACGGACGTCAAACCTCATACTTCATGGCAAGTGATCCTGAGCCAACCTTATTTGTCATTGTTGTCTCTTTTATCCCCCACATTTGTGGAAATAAAAAATAACCCTTCCAGAAGTCTGCATATCTATTCTACTTGTGTTTTTACCCTCATACCTGAGCTTTATCGCACACTCTTTGAGACCCCATATTTGCTTGCATGTTTGCTTTCTTTTCCTCGACCTCGATATTTGCTCAGTCTCTTCACGTCAGGCTTCTTTCAAACCTTACTTATGAATATGGACAATGAAATTGCACCCCCTGTACCCACGAAGATACAGCAGGAGGGAACAGCACGTCTTGTACGTTTGAAGATACAGCATGAGGAAATTGCACCTCCTGTACCTGCGAAGATACAGCATGAGAGAGTGGCTGCTCTACGCACGCTGATAGCTCGTGGCATCCCATGTATCCTTTGGGGTGAAGACGCAATGCGCTTCGCTCCTCTTCACAGAGTTCCGACGGGCCTGTTTGACCAGCAAATACTTGTTCCAGACCATCTTTTAGAACAGGCGGCTGCAGTGTTACGAGAAGGTCTCTATAGACGCTGGCCCTTTACAGGGCACTATTTGGATACAACCGGTCCTCTCACCGGCACCTCAGGGTATCCAAAGGGAATTCGTTTGAAACATCGCGACATACCCGAAGAGGAGCGCTATAAGCTCGAACCAATTCCAATGGCCATCGTCCTTCTTCCGCAATCCTACTACGGCATGTCTGTCGATACCCCGGAACGACTTCAACCATTACAGCTAGGAGCCTCACTTTCCCCTCTCAATGCCGGCATCGTCATACCAAAATATCATTCATTTCTAGAAGGTTTAGTCCACTTCCTGATGAACCCACCATCTGGCTTAGACCATCACCATATACGTGCAAGTATGCAGAACCGTATCTTCATTGGATACCTAATACATTACCGGGTGGGGGATGATGATGATGGGGACGTTTTTCGCGTTCGAAAGCTGTATCCTGCTGAGCGCGAGATCCTCGAAGAGCTTGAGACGGAAGAGGCTCGCTATTTTATCAGGACATGGTTTAAGACGGGAGTAGGTCCGAACTCTAGAGAGATTCGCGACTATTGGGATAAGCACCGTAGCACTCCATCGTGAGTGTAGTATTCTTCTTTCAGTGATCTAATATAGATTTCCCAGGTTTGGTCAAGGGAATCCAACTAACTCTGTCTTGCGCATTCAGAACCCAGTGTAAGGTGAAAATCTATCTCTCGTGTGAATTCGACCTCACGCAATGGAGTAGGGGTCGACGGAGTTATTCAGTGACGACTGCTGCAGCTCAAGCGAGGGTCAGGTCATGGGGTGTCACTCATGGTTCTCGACCCAGTAGTGTAAGCTCATTGAGAGTGGTTTTACCCTTGTACCGAAGACTCTTACGGCGTCCTTAACCATAATGAATAATATCGATGTCATCCATGGCGTAAGTGATGACAGGTATGGATGAAGGCGTTTCGAGCTGGTATTAGATTCCGAAGACTTTTGCGGCGTCTTTAACCAGAATTAACAATTTTGGCGTTATCGGCTCCGAGCCGACGACAAAAGAGGATGAAAATCTTGGACTGTGGGTTTGACAGTCTATCGAGGGACAAGGTTTCTGAAGTTATCTGCCATCCCATGCAGTAACTCACAGGACACCTCAGAAGTTCTTTTGTTCTGACAAGGGAACAAGTGGGCATCGTCTGATATTTGAAAAATCAACCCTTAATCGATGATCTTTCTTCGATCCTTCGCAGTTTGGCCACAGAAAATGTGTCGAAGTTCCTCCGTTAATTGAGTTGCCCTTTATGATCAGCATAGAAAATGATCTGCAAGTGGGTCGGGAATACCAAAAAAGCTTACGAACCGCCTCCCAACACACCCACATTGTCGATGCATTTGACCGAGATACGAAGATCTCAGAAATCGAAACCCTATGCCAGGGTAGTGGTGACAATCCAGGCGCTTCTTAAGAGGCAGTATAGCACTGTGGAAACTTTTCCCTTGTCTACTTATCCCAAGATGATAACGTGACTGTAAAAATCAGCAATGGACGAGTGAATGACACCGAACCAACCACGATATGTATGTCTCATATTTGTCGAAAAGAACATATACAAGGAGCAACCTAGTGACACGGTTATGCTAATAGAGCCCCGCGACGATTGTTTGAGGCTTCGATCACTCCACTGGCAAGACAAACTAATAGCTATGATTTAGAAAAAACTTATTGTCGATTAGAGCGTCATGATAGTTAGTCCCAAGAACGGACTTCAGGGTTGAGGTAGTATCCGTAGGAAGGGACCAGAGATTCTTGGTCAAAATGGTGTATCTTGCCGGTGCCTTTAATCGGGAAAAAAGCTTGAGCAACTGGGCAAGATTGAGTAAGCTTTGTCAAGTTGACAGATAATCCTGAGATCTTCATTAAACCCACACTTTTGTGTACTGGTACACTGAACCAGTATCGACTTTGATAATGAGGGTTGATTACTGACTGAGTAACCTGTCAATCAGTAGCTCATGGTGATGGGTGGAGGTTGTGTAACTCTAAGAGCTGCAAGCTCCCGTCTTGTCCGTCTCCGCCTTATTTCCCTCTTTCCCTCTCCCCCTCCCGCTACTCCCCGTCTTCTTCTCCCTCGTTCTCCTTCCCCTCTCCACCAAAAAATGTCATGATAAACATCCTGTTGCTGTGCGACAGGAAAGAGAACTCGAGGCAGGCATCCAGAGTAGTATGACGAGAACAATCTGGGCAGGATCTGAGGACGGGGACAGGACCGAACGACAGCTCATGAAGCTGATCAACAAAAGCATTGGCATGGATGCATCTCTCCGTGATTGATTGTCCAGGATTCCAGTGTCGAGTGATGATCACCAGAGTGACTTTCAGTGTTGGTGATTGTGATATTTACAGAAGTTGGCCATTCTTGGGGAACGAGTCTCCTCAATAAATCATCTGTGTATCACCTTTTCCTCGTGAGGTATTTTGCTCCAGTGTTGTCCACAACACATCTTGTTCATCGACGACTCTGTAGATATCAACTGGTGCGAGTGGCGATATTGACGCACAGCAAGTGGAGACAGCCGTGAAGCGACAAAACAAGCCAAAGCATGTGGGAACAAAATCTTTCCCATGTCTCGTCCAGATGCGTTGCCGTACCAGTATCCCCCGTCCTACAACCACCAGTCCGCCGCCGACGCCCGCATCCTCGCACGCACACCGAGCCCGACGCCCAGCGAGGCCCGTGAGCTCGAGACCGGCGCCTTTGACTGGAAAAGGCTCAGCAGCTGGCGGTTCTGGGTGCGCAGGCAGTGGCTATGTATGTTTCGCACTCTCTTCTGTGCTCATGTCAGTAATGGGCGGCAACAGGGTACTACGTCGCACTCGTCGTCATCCTCGTGGTGGCGTCGTTGATTACAATTTATCACAAACAAATCGTGTCCTGGCTGACGCCTGCCACCAATTGGCTGCACGATCTCAGGCTCGGCTGGCTTGTTCCCATCGGCATTCTATTTGTCATCTCTTTCCCCCCACTCTTTGGCCATGAAATAGTCGCCATCCTCTGCGGCCTCGTCTGGGGCATGTGGGAAGGCTTTGCCATTGTCGCCGCGGGCACCTTCCTTGGCGAGGTCGGCAACTTCTAGTGTGTGCCTCTGTTGTCTTTATTGAATGTAACCAAAACACCTCGTAGCGCTTTCAAGTACTGCTGCCGTGCGCGCGGCGAGAAGCTGGAAAAGAACAACATCACCTATGCGTGTCTTGCAAAGGTCGTCAGGGAAGGCGGCTTCAAAATTGCCCTCATTGCACGCCTGAGCGCCATCCCGGGTCACTGTACATACACCGTCTCTTCCCTCGTACCCGATAGGCAACTAACGCTCCGCCAAAAGTCACGACTGCCGTCTTCTCGACGTGCGGCATGGGCATCTTTGTCTTTTCCCTTGCTGCGATCCTGTCCATGCCCAAGCAGTTCATCACCGTGTATCTCGGTGTGCTCTTAGAACAGTCCGGGACGAGTGAGTTTGTGTCTTGATCTCTCGTTTGGGCGTTTGCCAAGTGTTGTCTGCGTTTACAGATTCGACGACGACGAACAACTCTACTACTACTACCCCACCTCCAGCCGGGACCGACACCAAAAGCCGCATCATCACGGACGTTGTTCTCGCCATCACAATCCTCATCACCTTCCTCGCAATGTGGTATATCTACTACATGATGAACAAAGCAAAGCCCGCCGTCATCTATGACCGCCGTAAAGCCCGGTTCGTCCCATAACCAATCCCTCTAGCCTATTCACCTCACCCCACTTCACCCAACAGACAAGCGAAACTCGCGCGCGCCACGTCGCCCTCGTCCCCCTCGGCATCGGCAGACGACGTCCCGCTAACAGCAGGCCTAACAGCGACGTTTCCACGACCCGCCCAGCCGCAGCCGGACAACCGCTACGCGCCGCGCGCACACCGGCCGGACGACACCGAGCCCGACTGGGACGCGGAGCTCGCCGGCACGCCGATGCAGCATGCTGGGATGGGGCGGGAGGTCGCGGGGCTTGGGTACGGGTACATTCCGGCGTATCAGGGTCAGCGGGGTGGGGTGAGCACGGAGACGTTGGGGCCGGAGGAGGAGGATTCGTTTGTGCATGTGTCGGAGCCGCCGCGGGTCGGGGGCGCGGGTGTGGGGGAGTTTGGGCAGGGCCGGGGGCAGGGGCAGGGGCAGTTGACAGCGTCGTCGTATCGCACTGCGTGGGACGGGATGGAGGGCGATGGGGGCGCTTCGAGCTCGAACCGGCGGTTGAGGGACCCGTATGGGGTTCCCGAGAATCTGAGATGAGCGGGAGTAGGGAATTCTGGATGGGACATCTTCAATTGCATCATATTGCATTTCATTCCGTTTATTGTTAGGTTTAGTTTTTAGATTCTAGCTTTAGTCCTAGTCGTAGTCTTAGTGTAGTAGAACAGAGCTGCCGGTCTGCGAGCGAGAGGGTTTGGTCTTGGTCGTAAGATAGTCATACTGGTATCAAGAGGGATTGTGGACATATAACAAATGACAAACGAGGTATGACGACTTCCGCCGCCGCTGGACGTGTCGGCGGTGATCTCCTCTATGTACCTGCCTCGCAATTCTCTTACTCGCGGTAAAGCTTTGTTAGATATCATTGATTGTTAGCCTAGGACATGAATAAATAAATGAAACCGTATGACTTGATGGAGATGTCAGGCGTCACAAATGCTGGTCCATCTTAGTTGGGAGATCGACAGTTGTCATGTCCGCGCTGCGAGCGGGAAATCAAAATCGGCCTATTTCTGGGTCTCTGTCCACTTTACGCCGAAAAGTGCGATCAACGGCCTACTTCTGGGTATCTGTCCACTTACACCGAGAAGCGCGATCAAACAATCTCGTAGGCTTCTTGTCCTTCTGGGGATCGATGCTAATGGAGAATACAAATCCCACGGAACCACCTATGTAATGACAGAGATGATCATTAGACAAGGCATCATGGTTCGAGGGGTCTCGAGACAGGGGGTGCCGTTTGTTCGTCATTTTCCGCGTCGACGCTTGGTACTCACTTTCGTGATCGATAGATTATGATTAGAGATGTGTATTCAGAGTTCAGTGTCAGTCATTATAGTACAAAGTCCAGTACATGAACCATGGAAACGTATAACTTGTAGAGTCTTAAGCTAGGCGTCGCAATGCTGCGAGCTATATCCAGGATCTTGGCTGGGAGATCGAACCATAATGGGGTGTCTGTGATCTGTTGTTCAAACGTTCAAACGTTCATCGCGCGCGCCCGTATCGCCGAGAAGTGCATCATATGATTGGCTGCTTGTCCTTCCAATGATGCCAATGTACAATGCAATGTTCAGACATTTGTTTATTGGTCAATGAATTAAGGCATTCTGGCAGCTCGAGGTGGTGACCGGACAAATGCACAACTATGAAGATCGAAAAATGATAGACGTCCGCTCAGGCAATTACTTGATGTGCATGGCCATCACTTTCGAAAGGAAGAAACAAAATCAAAGTATAGTACTAGTGTCACATTGCTTGTACAAAATAATGCTGCTGACAAATGGTTGATTATAAGAATTCTGCTCTTATCTCTTTCGCCGCTATCTGGATAAGCCCACATCATCTACGCTCACCATGACTGATCCAGGTCCCTGTTTTGCCGCCAATGCTGATATATCTGGCACCGGGGTGAGGACTGCCATCTATGCCCAGAACTTGCTCAGTTTTGTTCCTGCACTTCTGGCACTCAGAGATGGAAGGGTTACGCACACTGAGCTGGAGAGCTTGGAGACACAATCTCGGACGATTCTCATCACTGCCTTTGCCATCCTCGTCTCGACCATCATACAAGCTCTCCAGAATGGTATCACTAATTTCCATGGAACAATCATCCTAAATCTCAGTTGGATGAATAACACCAACCTGTTCATATACTTGCTGCTCTACGTCCAGCATAGAGTCAATCTCTCCCCGAAGGAGTTACGTGAAGAAGTTGAGGAGATGGTGGGTTCCAAAATAGAGAAAGTTGGTCCAATTATCAGACATCGGTGGAGCTATGAAATTTGCAAGATTTGTTCAAATCTTGTTGTGATTGTGGGTTCAGTGCACCTGTCGCTCATGTCTGCCGTCGGTCTCTGGCTCTGGAGTAATCCAGTTGGTTTTGGGACTTCTGGAAAATGCTCCATTGATGCACCAATTTCTGTCTTTGGGATACAGGTTCCACTCGGTTCTGAAGGACTGAAAATCTGGTACATCATGATCTATGGCGTCCTCATAATTCCAATTTTTAATCTTATCATTCCCGGGATTTTTTTTGAATTGATACTCTTGTTTTTTCACAAATTTGGTGGCAAGTGGTGGCATCAATGGGATCATCTGGTTAACATGACATCAGCTCTTGGAATTCTGGCTGTAATTAATGTTATCTTGCTTGTTGATACTGAGGTGACTGTCAAAGTCAATATGAACCATGGCAACCTTGGTCAAGATGAAACCAGCTGGACATTTGGTCAGATCCTTTCTCTTCTTTTACTTCTTGTTCCACTTCATGATCTTGGAGAATCACTATTGGAGCGCCGTGCTGGGATACTTGGAAAAAAGCTCTACAATGCATCAAGAATGGGCAAGACAGATATTGTTCAATATGTACTTGATCTTGGAGCAAAGACAGATGCACTTGGCAAGGACAATTAAGCTATTTTATTTGATTCAGATGCTCATGTTGTTTTAGAATCATCAATTCAGATTGCATCAGAAAAAGGCCATCTAAGAGTTGTTGAGTTTCTACTCAGGTATATTAGAGATAATAATACAGACAGTAAGATTCATGCTTCATGAATTGCACATGCTACTGATGCTCTCAAGCCAGAGAAGGATCAGTCTACTGCACTATACCTAGCAGCAATAAAGGGGCATACAAACATTGTAAAGTTGTTGATTGAATACAATGCAAATGTCAATGCAAGTAAGGCTTGTGCTTGATCTACTGTATATACTTGCTAATATTGTTAGTTTAGACATTCACCAGTGGATTGCACTGCATTGGGCGGCAGGAGAAGGGCATCTGGATATTGTCAAGCTGTTGATTCAGCGCAATGCAAATGTAAATGCAAAAAGTGAAATTAATTTCCAATAATTTACATATATCACTGATTTTGTTGTTTCAGATAGACAGAAGCTAACTGCACTTCATTGTGCAGCAGGAAAAGGGCATCTGGATGTTGCAAAGCTGTTGGTTGAGCATAAAGCAGATGTAAATGCACAAAGTAAGAGTAAACCTGGTTGACTTTGACTTTCTACAAATAAATAACATTGAATGAATCTAGATATTGATCAATTGTCTGTACTTCATGTGGCAGCAGTGAAAGGGCATCAAAGCATTGTTAAGCTGCTTGTTGATAACAATGCAGATGTGAATGCCAGAAGCAAGAGTTATGCTATGCACATTACCCATATTACTAACATCATTTTGTTTAGGGTCTCTGGATGGATTTCAGTCAACTATACTTTATTTTGCAGCAATGCAAAAACATCTGGACATTGTTAAGTTCTTGATCAAGCACAATGCAGATGTGAATAGACAGAGTAAGAGTAATATTTCTTCTATTATATATATGTATTATTGACATTGACATTTTAAAAGATGATTGGTGGATTCCACTTCATTGGGCAGCACAAGAGGGGCATTTAGATGTTGTTGAATTGTTGGTTGAGCACAATGTATATATAAATGGGAAATGTGAGCATTGTGCTTAATATATTTCATATTTTAATGAAATTGTGAATCTAGGTTCTAACTGGACTGCACTGCATTGGGCTGCAAAAAAAGGACATTTGAATATTGTCAGGCTATTAGTTGACTATAATGCAGATGTGAATGCAGGAGGTAAGAGCTATTGTTTCAATATACAATATATATATTTATCATTGCTGACTTGTATCTATAGGAGAAAATCAGTTGACTGCACTTCATTTTGCAGTTGATCAAGAGGATTTGAATATGATTGAGCTTTTGATTGAACACAATGCAGATGTAAATGCAAAAGGTAATTCATGCTCAGTCAAGTGCACATGCTACCAAATTTTTTTGTCTAGCAGATCAGTGGACTGTACTTCATTTTGCAGCACAAAAGGGGAATTTGGGCATTGCTAAGCTTTTGATTAAACATAAAGCAGATGTAAATGCAGAGAGTGAGAGTGATGCCTAATAGAACACTTCTAAAGCTGATGTCATAGATCTAGACAAATATCAGCAAACTGCACTTCATTGGGCAGTGAGAAAGGGAAACTTGGAGTTAGCTGCTCTATTAATTGAACATGGTGCAGCTTTGAATACAAGAGGTAAGTTTTATTATGTTTGATATACTGCATAATTAGCTGAAACTAGCAGCTTAGATTATTATAACTGGACTGCAGTTCACTGGGCAGTGAAGGAAGGACATCTAGAAATTACAAAGTTATTGATTGAGCACAATGTCAATATAACTTTCAAAAGTAAGTACAATAATAGAAAGAATGCACAAAAAGCTAATATGTCTTCTTAGATAATTATGAGCAGACTGTGCTTCACTTTGCAGCAAAGAATGGACATTTGGACATTGTTAGGCTGTTGATTAAATATGGTGCAGATGTGAATGCACAGGGTAATTGTTCTATTAAATGAAATACACATACTAAATTTTTTGACTTAGACTATTATCAGTCAACTGCACTTCATTTAGCAGCAAATATAGGCCATTTGGAAATTGTTAAGCTTTTGATTGAGCATGACGCAAATGTGGATGCAAAAAGTAAGAGTTGTTCTATGAGCATATAAAAGCTGACATTGTGAGCTTAGATAGATACCAGCAAACTGCACATGATTATGCAGCAATACAAGCACATCATGACATTGATAGATTGCTAATTCAGCATAGCAAAAGGTATATTGATTGATAAATAAGATATCTCAATGTAAGTTAGAATATCAAGTGCTATTTCATTTGGGCTTGACTTACAAGTAGTCAGCAGAGATTTTGAGCCAAGATGTCCTTGAAAAGTTGTAATACAATTATATAATTAGCTAAAAGTTTAAACTATATATCAATGATACAATGACTCAAAAAACTGTCCCAATGTTTTATACTCTTTGAAAGATAACATTGGCATGAAGAATTGGAAGTACCTAAATTCTTGTTAAATCATGTAAAATACCATGGCATTGTAGCTACAAATTGCATTTAGACTTATGTTATTGGACAAAACTGACAATGATGGCCAATTGAAGATATTCATTCATTAGAACAGTTTTTTGAGCATCTCTAATTTTGGTATTTAATACTTTGTATATCCTCTATTTGCCTTGATAACTGCTTGAGTCCTTCTATGCATGCTTTTTATCAGTCTTTGGCATACCTCTGGTAGTATTTCATCTCACTTCTTTGCAATTCTTTCTCACAATTCATGCACACTATGAGGAGGTGTTTCATATTGCCTAAGCTGTTCTTTGAGGTACTCTCAAAGGTGTTCAAATAGGGTTGAGATCAAGATATTGAGTTGGCCACCAGAGGATATCAAAGTTGCTGTCTTCAAACTACTTGTTAGCCTCTTGAAGTTGTGTTTGGAGTCATTGGCCTGTTGAAAGTAGTGGGCATGGACTAGCATAAAGATACACCTAAAATTGGTGCCTAGTGTGTCAGAAAAGAGAGAGATATGAAAGCAACTCTGGTCACTAAGAGTGCTTGTGAGAGTGTGTTACTGAGAGGTCAAAGATGGGCTGTAAACTCTGGTAATTGTCTGCTGTAAGTAGTAGCTATATACAGTTTTTATAGTGCAAGGTAAGAAATCATATGTAAATATCACTAAGGTGTTTTAACAATATAAATGAAAAATATATTCCAAAAAGTAATAATGCACATGGCAAGTTAGTTAAGTGGTAGGATTAGTAACTAAGCATAAGATGATGAACTATCTGTCACTTGTTAATTTGTCTGTCAGATAGTACTCCATTCTTTGATTAGCAAAGTCTCCTTGTTGTACTTGAAGTAAAATATTCCTAGAATACACTAAGATCAGTTGCTAAGTGCTAAGGGGCATTGGCAGGTGCTAAGGAGCATTGGTAGGTGCTGGGGAGCATTGGCAGGCACTAGGGAGTGTTGAAAAGTGCTAAAAAGTGTTAAGAAGCACTAGGGAGTGTTAGAAAGTGCTAAGGAGTGTTGGGAAGCACTAGGGAGCATTCAAAAGTGCTTAAACTGCAGCTTTCTGTGCTAGGCCTGTGTCAGGACCCTGACCTGGGGGGCTTCTACCAGAGCAAACAACCACCTGGGCAGAGATGATGCCAACAACAAGTATGT
>JAGGAU010008551.1:0-16371 GCA_017657275.1 Termitomyces sp. T108 | reverse complement strand
GGATGAAGCCTTGAGTTGGCCCTACAAGGCCTTAACCGAACGAAGTGAGGTTGAGGCTGGATCCAAGCCTTGAGTTGGCCTTGCAAGGCCTTAACCAAACGAAGTGAGGTTGAGGCTGGACCAAGCCTTGAGTTGGGGGGGGTTTGGGGGTGAAGCCCCCAACGAGCTACGCAAGGCCCGTGCCGAAGGCACGGGTCGCGTAGCTCGTAAGATACGAGTCTGGATATTATCATATGAAGTCGCAAAATTGGAATAAGGACCTAAGACTACACGGGTTTTCAACCCTTGGGCGCGAATTCTAACTTCTAGGGGAGAAAGAGCTGAGAGATCTACATCCTAGAGACACAGTAGCGCCGCAGGACATGGGTAAAAACGCAATGTTACATTCAGTAAGCGGGTCATTTCCGTAGAGGAAGCACGCTAGTCCACCAAGAATAAACAAGCGCCGAACACAGTTGTACAGCAGACAAAAAGGGTCATTTGTTAGAGAGCGTTGAATCATGAAAGGGTTAAAAGAACGCACTGTGAGACCCTAACTTCTTTGCTCGGGGCATAACCTGAAGATGGTAGGGAAACGTAGGATATGTTGTATAGAGCGATTCTGAATGATGAAAGCTGCTCGTACTTAAGAACGCTTTGACGATTTCTAGATAGGACCCGCATATTCTTCATGTTTTCGCAAATGATGTATGTAGTGGTGATGAATGGAAAACTATGAATGAACATCTTGAATTAGCTAGACAACTTGCGTATGGATATAGGAGATGTCAACGGGGCATGTTCCTTTGATGTTCCTTCTATTGCACAATATTAAAGTCGGCTTTGTCCTTCAAGACGATAGAATGACCTTGAGGATTTTGTACTACTTGGGACCTTGAAGCCTCAATGAAAGGCCCTGGAGACGTGAATATAACGGCTTCCTCTCAGAATCTCTGAATGAACGATTAAAGGAAAGATCTGTCGTGTTAACGAATACTAAGACTGCTCACTTTGGGGACATGTGATTATCCGCAATCATAGCAAGCAAGCACACGTGTATCCAAGTGCCGCAGACTCGAGATGAGAGCAGTAACGGTATGAATGATAAGTTCCTTGTGCATATGGATGGTTCGATAAAGAGTTCATGAGCAGTCTCAACTGTGAAAAGATAGCGATCTAAACATTGTCTGGAAAGCCATCTATGGATATTGACGAACGCCGACTTGTCATCATTAAAGTCTATGCCGAAAAACAGAACGAGAGGCGGTCCGGTCCAGATTATGACTAGAATATTTATGATGTAACAAGAAACAGTCAAAACTCGATAGCTGCGATGACATGTATATACGGGGAGAACGTACATGATTATTGGATCTAAGGGTAACTATAGGTACAAAGGTTTGTCGCGTTCAACTTTCTTTGCCAATCGAGAAAAAAAAGAGGATGTACAGGATATCCAGAAAAAGCGTCATGAGGAACTGAATAACAAGCAATCGAGTCAGGTACCAGCAGTCCCGGTACCGGTACCGGACACAGACGCCGCTGTGGAACTTGACCTCGGCCTTAGTATCGGAGTCTCCGAGGCTGTTGAAAGGGTATTTGCCGCTGTAGCCGCCGCTTCCGCTGGCCCAGTGCCAGACAAAAGTTCCAGCCATCCTGCCCCACCTGAATCGGGGGTACTCGTCGAAGCTCCGCCTTTTTCTTCGGGCGCTGCGTCTGGTTTTGCCGAGGCTGGTGCTGATCCTGTAGGCGCTGCAGGTGGGGTAGGAGGGGCACCCGGATGCGAGATCGAGGAGGCTCGATGGGAAGGCCAGTCGATACCGAACGACGCAGCAGAAGTCGTTCCGCGGGAAATGGGTACTCCGCTGTGGTGTACTTTACGTTGATGCTGATCCGCCTCAAGGAAAGTGTGTGCAAAAGTGTCTCGCCCGTTTTTCTCGTTAGATCCGCCTTGCCTCCCTTCATCGCTCCGCGAGAATGATAATCCGTCAAAACTTGCAGGACCTAGGTGTCCTCCGGAAGATCCGAAGAGCGCCGGAAGTCCACCTAGCCCTGCTCCGTTTGCACTTCCTGGTCCGTGGGTGCGCAACCAGGATGGAATCTGCTGGCTAAGAGGGAATTCGGAATGGGGTGAGTGGAATGGTGGAGGGCCGTAACCAGGGCCATGAGCTGACGTCGGCGAGGAGGAATAGGGAATGTGGTAGGGTGGATAGTCCGAGGGATGGCTAGCATCGGAGGAGCGGCGTAAGGAGGTGTGTGGAGGATACATGTATATTGGTTCATGGAGGCGATGCATGTAATCCTCGGATTGCCCGTGCTCGCGGGAGACATTCAAATCAAGAGGGAAGTCCAGCCGTGCTTTTTTGCCCTGAGGTTGCTCTTGATATGGTCGCTCATGCGCCGGATTCAATCGATCACTGGACAGGGTATCATATGGAGGAAGCGGGAAAGTCGACAATGCTGCGCTGGACCTGGGTGCCGAACGTTCATTGGAATATGAACCTCGGTGCTTAGACTCATTCTAAGTCGGAATATCATTACACCACGAGGATAAAGGATAAAAACGAGACGCACTTCTGCAATCACGCGAGAGGACGGTTTAAATTCGTCGTAATCTTTGTTTTGCTTGTTTCCCGAGCTTGTCCTCTTTGGAGAGGCAGCTGCCTCTTCAGCATCGCCCTCGTCGTCTTCCTCATCTCCGTCACCCACAGCATCATTTCTGCCACCTGAATTTTCTCCAGAAAAATCCGTCGGACCGCGAGTGTCCCTCTCGCCATTGTGCTGCGATAGAGGTTCATCAAGAGCTTAAAACAAGCAATCCCGACTCACGCGGAGATGACGCTGGACAATATCGCGAACGTCACATGAAGAATACTGGAAGAGTTTTGTATCATGCCCGTGCCTCTCGTCTAGATAAAAATAGAACTACTTGTCAAAACAATAGACTTGGCTTGATAATGGTACGGGCTTGGGCCGAGAGAAAAAAGACATACCAAATATTATCACTGCAACATCTACTGAGCACAGTACTCCAAGTTCGTGGGCCTTTTTGAATAGACCGTTCTTTCGCTGGAATGAAAAAGGATAAAAAAAGAGGCGTGCCAAGACTGGGTCAAAAATAGCTTTCTCCTTGTAGGCAAGGTTAACATACTTTCAAAAAGGTCACCGAACGATTGCGTTCGTTCTGTATAGGAGTCACTCAATACAATATTCAATGGAAGGGATAGGGTATGCAAAGAATTTTCATTTCTCTGAGGGTCCCCAAGATCAAGTTATGTGACGGTTGCAACTCACCGTGATAGGCTGAATCTCGATCTTTCTTCTCCCCATGATATAGCGTATTAGAACGATTGCCTGGGCTGCTGTGCTGTTGGGAGAAAGAGAGGAGACTCCGAGTATGTGAAAAAACAAGGACAAACTCAACATGTGTGACAAATCCTCTGATCACTTACTGCTGGCCTGCTGTTCGCTCCCTGGGAAACAGGGGCTTTCCCTTCTTTGAGCACTATAGGACTCTGAGATCGAGCGAGGAGTGGAAAGGGACATCACAAAATACGAAGATGATCGTCGCAGGCTGACACTCTTTGCTCAAAATAACAATATAAATCGAGGGCGTCTATTTTAAAATTTGTCTCGCGTGGTCCTCATTTAGTACTTTTGCAACCTCAACGAAAAGACAATAAGTCGTGGTTGTACATGTGTAGAGTCGTTTCTTCAATGTCAAAGCTGCAATTACGATAAAATTTCTCAGTTACTTTCTGGTATTTACGGATGATGTCACTGACAAATGATGGTCGTCCATCTAATCTAATCATCTCTCCTCATTGTCGTCGCGCGGGCCGACAAGCCGATTTCAAGATTGGACCATCATTCCTGTTTGCCAGCGCTTCAGAGATGACACAGTTTTTGGATCTTCCATCGGAGATTTTGTTCCGCATTTTCCCTTTTCTTGATATCTCCGATCTTATATCTCTGTCTTCGACCCATCCACACCTTCACGACCTTGTTACGGCTTCTCCCGCCTTGCAATTCCGCTTTGCAGCTCACGGCGCAGTAGCAGAAGCCAACCAGTTTACCAACCATGTACCTGCCGAGCGCCTCTCAGCACTTGAACATATTGAAGGAGGCTGGTCGAAACTTAACATTGACTTCCGAAAAACAATTCCAGTGCAGCATCAGGCATCTGGACTTTATGACCTCACAGCTGGTGTATGCGTCTTAGGTGATGTAGACAGGCGAACGCTGCACTATTGTCGCCTTCCTCAGAAGCCAAGTGATGAGGTCAAGTGGTCTAAAATCCAAGTTGGCGAACAAATGGTGGATTTTGGGTTGGCGATCTATGAACATGATCTCATCGCCGTCCTCACTCTGTATGCCATGCTAATTTGATTATTCTTGATGATCCCAACTTCTTTTCTTAGATCTCCGCATGTGCAATATCCAAATCATTATATGACTGAAATACGCCTGCTACAGTTTTCCACCGGCAACTTGCATCCTCTGGCCCGGACACCTGTACTGTTCGTTGAAGCGTCAGATTGGTCACATCCCGCTATTCTTATGGAAATTGTCGGTGACCACCTGGTGCTCGTAATGACGCATCCTTTAAATCATATCCGGCTCCTGGCGGACGATCGGCTCTACGTATATCAATGGAAGACAGGAACCCTTAAATTGGTACGTTTGTATAGCTTTAATCTCTCTTTCCCTATTGAGACATATGTCTTCTTTTGCAGGCGGCTGATCTGCCCGGCCAAACTTATCAAGGAGTTATATTCCTCTCTCCAACGATTCTGTGCTTATTCAATAAGCGCATGAATACCCTCGATATCTGGTTGATCCCAGATACACCCCTCATGAGTCCGAATGAATCACTTAGACCATTGGAGCCGTTTTTATCCATCGAACTACCGAAGCTCTCTCCCACACACATCCTCTTCACCGCATTGTGCCGCGCAGAACCCAACCCCGCACCAAGCGGTACTCCTTATTCGTCGCAACCCTTCCACCCAATCTCTGAAGATTCAATTGTTATCTTTAGCATCAGTGGCATACACCGAGTTACCATGAGGAGGGCCACATTCACAATGTTTGTCCATCGTAGCAGTCTACTCAACCTGGTTTTGGCCGAAAACCCCGATCATTCTGCGGATGCAATACTTGCGCATCGCATCGTTGTTCTCCCATGGGAGAAATGGGGTTCGAAGATGACTCGAATATTCAAGGCGACCCACACGTCTACTGCGTGGATAACTACGACGGCAGGACAAAGATGTGCCGTAGATTTACAATGGGCTTCGCAGGATATCGAGGATGCCGAGGATGACGAAGAGGCAGAACAGACGGTAACTGTGCTGGATTTTAATCCCTGCTCGGCGCAAAGGTTGTATAAGAAATCAATGGTTGCTAATTATCGATCTGTAATGGTCTCTGTGGACGAGAGCGTGATCGAACACGAAATGTTTGAAGAGCCTGTCAAGACATCCTTACCATTTGTCAGCAGGGTACTTTTACTCAAGAACAACGACTCAAATGTTCCATTCAAAGGTGTCCTTCTTGACGAAGAGAGATTATTAGGAATTAAAGTACGTTTATTTCATTCATCATGCTGGAGTAAGTATTCACGAGCGACTCCAGCTGAATGATGAACATTTGATTACAGAAATTGAAGTGATGCACATTGGGAGTCTGGATTCTGCGCATAGATCGAAAAGTTCCACGTCAGGGGAGCTTTGATACATTGACCGCAACCATCCCTAGTATTATCGTCTATTCAGAAATCTTACTGTATTGTGTATTGATTGAATGACAAGATCCCGTTGCTGTCCTGAACTTGAGTTGGAGCAACAGCAAACATTCCAGACTAATGGATTTAAACAAGATCTATAAGAAGCGTGAAAGCGAGGGTATGTCCACCCAAACTTTGTCTATAGATACTCTAGTAAGTAGATATAATTTACATCTAGGCTCTAGATCTCATTCTACGTCCCTCTGCTTCAGAGTTCACTGGCGCCCTCCGCGCAATATTCAGCCCAGGGACGCCCTTTAACTGCATCATCCCCACCGTCTTCGGCTCAATAGACGGCGGATTCTCCTCTTGCCATCCAAGTGCGCGGCGAACAAAGTCATTCGCCCTGCTAACGAGCTCCTCCCGGGTCCACTTCATCATCTTCAAGTGTGTTTTGTAGTACCCCAGCCACGCACGGTACGCCTGCGACTTTCTTTCCGGGTCAACAGAAGCGAGGGCGCGGGCGACGACGACTCGTTCGTCGCTGAGATCAGCTCCATCAAGAGAAGAAGTCTGGATCCCGAGTGCGCGCACTTCGTCCCTCGCGAGGAAGAAACGTTCTGCGGGATCGAGGATGATGATGCCTCGCCCGGCTTCGCCAGCGCGCGCGGTACGGCCGAGGCGGTGGATGTACTGCTCGGTGCTCGAAGGAAGACCGATTTGGACGACGAGAGTCACGCTGTCAACGGGAGGGGTGAATTATCAGTCAGTCGAGGAACGGGAAATGGGAGTGATAGTTGGAGAAACGTACCCTGGGAAGTCCATACCGCGCGCTGCGACGTCTGAACTGAGAAGGACAGCTTCTTCGGCTTTGGTAAACTCTGCGCTTGCTCGGATACGGGCAGATTGGCTGTTACGTGAGTGGATTTCGTACACGGGTGGTAGACCAGGGATTAGGGAGAGAAGACTGTATGCGACGGAGACGTGGCGTGCAGTGGGGAAGAAAATGATGACCTTGGATTTGGAGAGGGCTTTGTTGGTGCGTTGGGGCGTGCTAGGAGTGGCGTCAGACTTGGCGTGTAGAACACGGTCTTCTCGTAAAATGCGCAAAGCGAGAGGGAAGGCGTCATCAAAATCAGCAATGACGTAGGATTGAGGCACTAGAGTGGGTGTCAATGCGTGTGGAATTTGGAGGAGAAGAGCCAGACATACCATGTTGGTGGGTATTGACTTCATCTTCAAGCAACGTTGACACGAATTCATGATCGTCGCTCAAAGTCTTTTTGGCAATCTTTTGTGGGGGTTAGCTCTTGAAAATGCAATATAAAAGCGACTTGAATCGCACCTCGCGTATTTCCTTGCTGATCGTGGCACTGTACAGCATCACCTGCCTCGGAGACACACGGCGGTCTGGAAGAGCGCGGAGGATGCCATCCAGCTCTCGCTTGAATCCCTGGTCCAGTAATCGATCGGCCTCATCGTACACAAGGGTTCGGAGCCCTTGAAACTGGGCCTGGACATTGTCAGCGTGTTCAGGCGTAGTGAGGTGGTCATAAAGGCGGCCAGGGGTGGCAACGAGAATCGTTGGCGGATTTTTGAGGATTGTATTGAGAGATTTTTGATTACTGTAACAACAAACAATTCAGCAGAGATATCGAGAGGGGTAGAAAATTTTACACATACCCAGTTCCACCCATGACGTGTCCGACTGACATATGCTTGTGGTGTTTAAGCAGCACAAGAGCTTCTTGCTCAATTTGGAGGGCCAGCTCGCGTGTTGGGGCGAGAACAAGCATGGAGATACCTTTGAGAGGTTGCTGGACCTTTGCGAGGCGTTCAATGGCAGGGAGGAGGAATGCCATGGTCTTTCCTGTACCTGTCTTGGCCTGTACTAGGAGGTCTTTACCTGTGAGACCAGCCTAGAATACGTGTCAACAAAGGGGAGCGTTAACGGAATGAGGAGAAAACGACGCACGTCGATAGTCGCTGCCTGCACGTCGGACATGAATTCATGCTTGATAGCTTTCTTTGATTCTGCCGAGATGGGTGCGGACTGGAAGGTACGGTCAGAGAAATGACGCGACGAGCTCGAGGGCGCTTGTTCAGCTGGAGGTGTGGAGACGACATTAGGTGAAGACGCGGTTCCCATCAACCGACGTCTGTATTGAAGAGAAGACGACAGACATGAGCGAGAACGAAGCAGGACTCTCCGTGTTGCCAGCCGAGGAAACATGATATCAAGTCTAAAAGAAAAAAGTTTTGTGACTTGTGTGACGCAATTGCAGAAAAACGCGAGCAGAATTTTTCTCGCGCTCGCCTAATTATCGGCTATCAGCACCTGCGAGCATTCAGATTAATTCAAACCAGTACGTGGATTGGAAGGAGTGTGTGTATACGTAGAAAGTATCCAGTATGCAAAGAATGTGTCAACAAGAAATATAACCAAAAAATCATGGTGGGTGCAACACTACATCACACATCGTCACCCAAAGCATCTACAACATACAGCACCTGCTGCGGTCTGACAAAAAGTCCCCGCGACTCCATCCCCGAAGCGTCCGACATGGCCGGGCTCACGCTTCTGAAGCGCTTGCTCCGGTGATCGATGCTCAGTTGGTCTCCCTCGCGCTTCAAGACACTCTTACCCGTTCCAAACATATTACTTCCCCAGCTCCCCCCCGCCCAATCAGCCCGTCGTCTCCTCGCGGCCCGGTCGTCCCCGCTGTAATCCCACTCACTGCCGGTAGTGCTCCCAATATCAAAGTACCGTATGCCGCCCCAGGTGCCGTCGTTCCATTGCCGCTCCCCGTCGTCGCGGTCAGCAGCAGCACCCCACGAGTCGTTCACCGGGACTTCGACGCCGACCCAGGGCCCGTCCTCGCCCTCCACCTCCCCGATGTACCGCGCATACGCCTTGAATCGTTTCCGCTTCAATGAAATGATGCATGGGATCCCAATATCGAGCGTCGCGCCCCTAGCAGCAATGGGCAACGTCGGCAGCGGCTGGTTCTCCTTGAGCGCCTTGGCTTCAGAAATGCTGGTTGGCGCAGGGACACGCGACGATTGGTGATTGGAGGTGGTGTTTGTAACCACACTCAACCGATTGGTAATGGTATCCGACGAATTACGCCTCTTGAGAGTCGAGTTGCTGCTCGTCGACGCGACGCTGTCGCTCTTCTTATGCTCAAGCGAGAGGTCCGCCTTTGACTGCGCCTTGATCGTGTTCGCACTACCCGTCGTCTGCAGTTCTGGCTCCACGGCAGGAGGCTCTCCTGTTACAGGTTCCGGCACCGGGGAAGCAGTAATAACAGCGGCGGCAGGTGCGGATGCAGATGCCGACGTGCGGGTCGTCTGCTTCGAAGCCTTCGTCATCTCCTTCTCTCTTGCTCTCGCCATCTCCTTCACCTGCTCCGCAGGACTAAGAGCCTTCCCATTCCCATTCCCAGCTTTCCTCGTCGCGTTCGTCATCGCTTTCCTCGCAGCCGTACTCGTAGCCGTCGACACCGTCGACGTAGTCGACCGCACCGACGACGTGCTCGACGTCGTCCTCGTCCTCTTCATCACGTTGGGGCTCAGCTTGCTTGGATCAACAGGAGGCACCGGAGGCCGCTTCGGTGGGGTTCCAGCCACACTGCTAACGGTGCTCCGAACGCTGACGCTACTGACGTTGCTCTTCGACGAGCTCGCAGACGTCGTACGTGTCCTCATAGGTGTCTTCGACGTACCGCGAGATGGTGTGGTGGTGTCCCTGGCACGTGTGGCGGTGCTCGCTGTCGAGGCGACAGACGTTGTTGAGGTTTGGCGCGAACGCGGGGCTGAAGACGCTGAGCGGAAGCTAGACGACGCCTGGGACACGCGGGATGAGGGGCGCGATGAGGGGCGCGATGACATTGTTGGAGATGTCGATGCGAGGGAGACGCCGGAGGTGGGTCGAGAGGTAATTGACGTTTTTACTGATTTACCGGTCTCAGTGGCGGTGCTTTTGCGGATTGTGGATGCTACGGAACGGACAGAAGCCGCAGAGGAGCGGACTGAGGTCGCTGAGGAAGTAGGACGAGTTGGACTCGTCGGTGTACGTGACTTTGTGGTCGTATGAGGCTGTCGTGACAGAGGATTAACCTTTTTAATGACTAGCTTCTTCGTTGGGGGTGGTGGCAGGCGGTTGTGATCCAATGATAGCGTGGCAGGATAAGGATCATTCTCAGAGATACTTTCGGTCATACTCTGGTTGTCATACTGACTCTGCCTATCAGCATCGTGTTCAAGGACAGATGACTGTGATATGGGTGAGGTTGGCGATGAATATGGAGGAAGACCAATGGAATCCAAAGCTGGCGTGAGCTTTGAATCAGGTCTGGAATTTTCCTTGGTAGCATCCGCGTCTTTCTCGGCGCCACCATGTGAGAGGCTGATCGTCGAATTGCTCATGCGTGATGTTTTGTACGACGTGCCAGTCGCCGAGGATGTTCGTCCCGATGGTGATTTATTACGCCCGGGTGCCGAGGTCATGGGGAGATTGCGGCTGCGAACGCTGACACGCATAGAAGAGTGCAAGCTGATAGAGTCGTTGTTGCTAGCACTTTCTTTTGCGCACACAAGGGTCGATTGTCTCGGAGGCTTGTGCGGTTGAGAAGCAGACTTTCTGAGATTTATGAGGTCTTCTCGGGGGACTTCAAGATCTGATAGTGTTGTTAGATTGTGTCAGAGATGAAAGTGGGCTCAACACACTGTCGCTGATCTCTTTGAGCGCCCATCCCTCGAGCTGGTCAAACCCCCCTTCCTGCCGAATGCCCAACCAGCGTTTTCCAATCCATTTGAGAAGGTCCACGCGGGTCTGTTCAACCTGAACGCGGACATGGGACGTTGGTGAAAGTATGGGAGCCTCGGTCTCGATTGGATGCGGACGAAGTAGGATGGAAGACACCAACGTCTGCGAACTGTGAGTACAAATGTGAATTTGTTACATGTCAACTTGCCTGATACAGAGGCGCAGCGTTGCGCTCGTTAACGCCCCTCAACACCGAAGCCATAATCCACTCAACCCTTTCTGCATCCTCAAACGCCACACCGTCCCTCTCCATAATATCGTTCCAGTCGGATGTTGAAAAACAGGCATCGGGTTGGTTACACACGCATTCATCGATTGCCTTTCGCGCAGCCAAGATCATCTCCCTGACATTCCCTGCCCATGCATCGATGACCGCGTTCAGCCGCGCTAGGGCATGCTCCGCAGCAGACAGCAGTGCAAAAACATTCTGGGGAGTAGTTCGCTTCCCTAAACCATTGAGAAGCCCATCCCGAAGCTTGTGAGGGAGCGCCGCAAACTCGCTTGTACACCACCCTTCACCGAAGAGACCGACGAGCGCACGCCGTGCTCCCCGTTCCAGCAATGGGTTCTTCACGTCGTCCGCCAGGGAGAATTCGAGGACGCGTGGGGCACGGCGCGCGCACTGCCTGCAGCGACACCCTCCGGTACCCCAGGCGCCTGCTGTCAGACGCTCGTATTCGGGGAAAGGCAAGAACGCGTGGAAAAGGCCGTGCATCATCTCCTGTACGATACGGGCCTGGATCTCATCGTAAAGCGTTGGGAGGCTGAGATATGTTGATGATCGCATGATGTGGAATGCAGTGTCTAGGTCGTACGACCTGTGGGAGAAGATGAGTGTGCCGGTGTAGATGAACCCCAGGGTAAAATGCAATGAAGCTGGCGTGAATGGTGGCGAAGGCAGTGTAAGCGCTTGCTGATCTTGCTTGTTGGACCATGATAGCAGTGCTGTATGAAAGTAGGGACAGCGCGAGACAAGGATGAAGCGATGTGACGAGAATATGGCGGTGGTGTTTTCGTGATTGGAGGAAGAAAAATTGCCCGTCAGAGCTATTCGGACGTCAGAGTATAGCCTCGACCTCCACATGAACACGAGGTCCTTTCGCAGCTTGTCAATACGCAGTTCCTCTGCGTCCGCCTCGTTCGGGGTTGACTCGGACGAGTCGTAGAGAAATTCGAAGGCTTCCCCGAAACCTTGCCCAGTATACAGATATTCGAGTTCTTTGGAAAACAAGGTAGGGTTTATGGAGGTGCTAATTCGTAATAAAGTGTTCGTTGGTGCTACCGATGGGTTGGGGTCTGTCGGTGAGGGTGTACAAGATGGGGACAGGTCCAAGCTGGGAGTAGACGCCGTCGGGGGCGGCGACGAGGCGTAAGGGTTGGGCCTGAAGGAGAAGTATCTCGCCTGGAAGCTGGGCGGAGCACGTGCATAGACAATGGCTGCTCACGGCGTTGAGAGGAGCGTGGTTGGGAGCGAGTGGAGAAACGCACCCTTGTGGCCCCACAATTCCTGGTCAGTGTCATCGCCCGCGCCCACCTCCCATACAACATCAGGAAATCGATCTTTGGCATGATTAAACAGCGCCTCGAGGTCCTGTCGCCAAATAATTGTTGACTTTTTGGTTGCCTCCTGCAGCGCTGGGCTTGTTACAGATACCGTGTTTTGAGCCATGGGGTATCTGGGGTATACTGGCTGGCAGCTCAACGTCGACACGGTCGTGGTTGATGGACAAGATCACTTGCTCGTCGCTTCACACGACGACGAAAAACATGAGGCGCTTAGTCAGCAAGAGTATTTGATCCTTCGCTTTGTAACTTTTAAATCAAGAGTTGAATGGCCCCGTCACTATCCGACGTGTTCGCCAAATGCCTAGGATGTGATTCTGTTGGATGACTCTAACGTGTTTTTCTGGATATGTCTGCATGGCGACTTGAATATGACAGATCCTGCATACATGGCGACCACCTGAGGTTTTTATTCTCCTAGTTTCCAGAAACTCTTCCTTCGATACGTCTCTGTGGTCGTTACAACAAAAAGACGCCGAGTGACACCAACACAGCTCAAGCTGCCTGCGTGGTCACATTTGCGCCGCGCTGCGGACGCACATCCACACCGGCTCCGTCGCCTATATAACGAGTCGGTTCATCTTTCCTCCCGCCTCGTCACTGCATCCCCTCTTCTCAATGTCGAGCCAAAACTACTATGCTCCTGCCCCAAATCTCGAGAAGCCCCCTCCTGTATACCGTACGTCTCCGTCAATCAGCGTTTTGCAGCTCGACTCAAGTTTGTGGGCGTTTAGAAATGAACGGGCATCCCCAGTATCTCCAAGGACAGCCTCAGCCGCAAATGCAGCCTCAAGTCGTTTATGTCCAACGGCCGCAGAATGAGAGTACCGATTGTTGTTGTCCTTGGTATGTCCTTCTCCCACCCGTCTGTCCGACCGAAGGAATCTTTATTGGAATTTGCCGCAGTCTCGCCGGGTGCCTCGCTGCTGGCGCATGCTGTTGTTGCTGCTGCTGCTAGACATAGAGAGAATTGCTGGATCTACGACACTTCGTACATTGTATCTGCATCTGGGAACCAAGTTTTATACATCTATGGACATTGATAAGACTTGCTGTCTGTTCTTTTTAGTCTTAGGGTGGAGCCAATTTGTTCAGTCTTCGTTCATTATTACATGGCGGGTGATAGTACCTCGAACCTGTCTTTTCATAGCTCACAGCTGACAGCTGAATTAGATTTCGACCCGAAGAGAGGTAGTGCTGTGTTGAACTTGTTTTGTATGCCCATTGCTATGTCTATCGACGGTCCGCATCGCCGGTATTTCCACTTACACGACTCCAAAGTTTATTTGACAGGATGACGCACCGACGTTCGGAGCTGACTGACGTTTTGACTTCGAACATCAAATCGGATTGGGCAGATCCGACTTCAGCTTCGAGTGAGCCTCTTCGATTCTGTCTGGATGCATCGAGCCATCTATAGTTATACCAATCTCAAGTTGTCCTTGATGTGACAAGGTAAATCTAGAGGAGTTGGGTATGTCTTAGAGAAAATCTCTCCGATAACCAAGTTTGGAAGGTTACAAACGACAAGCAGAAGATATCCATGGGCACCCACAAATAAGGTTAAAAGTCGAAAGCGTCACCTTTGAATCTTACTCATATCTGGTCATAATTGTAGGGACAAAGGGATCTTTTTATATGGATTAATTCAAGTGACCTCCTCCAATCATCAAAGAATTGCTGACTAGACTATTCAAGGGAATTTTCGCTGCATTCCTTCTGGGTCGAATCCGAGGGGTTTTTTATGGCAGGTGTTTTTTCTCCTTTGCAATCTCTTCGGCTACGCTTCAGGCGCTTGTCAGGACCAAGAACTTCTCTAACCCAAATTTCAAAAAGATCAGCCAAGAGTGATCATCGATCATGGGTTACAAGATCAAGTGGTTCCATTATAACTAATGCTATTTTCAGCTCGACGCCTAAGCAGACCCTGACTTCCTGTCAATGACCAGAGAACCTTTTGCGTTGCCGATCTGTTCTAAGTGTTTCTTCGTGTATCTCTTTCTATGCTGACATGTATATTGGCTGGATAACCCTGTATCTGCTGTTGTTCTTGGTTTCATTCAGTGTTCGTTTTGTACTTAATTTGTCATCTCTTCATTGACTTCCCCGTAGTCTCCTACTGACTTTATGTTCTACTAAACGGGTCTTTCAGGTCCGGATAACAGAGCAAACAGAATCCAGCAAAAGAAATTTTGAACCTCGTCTCCACACTCACACAGGGCTCATCTATGAAGGGATAACAGCAATTGGACCTGATTCGATTCTTGTACATGCTGCGAGAATATAGATTATATTATGTATGGTAGGGACGAGTCCAGATGGTCCCCTTTGGAAGTTTCCTGACCACTGATGGCGTGATACAGCACTACATCATGCAGCCCATTTCGGATGCTTTGGGTCACCTTCCTCTCGACGTTTATGTTTGCTCCATATCCTGAACGAAAAAGACTTTTTGATCACGATTGAAGAAAGATGATAACAGAGAATCAATCAAGGCAGCAATACTCCATCATCTCACCTCAATAACTTCTTTCGCATTGACCATCGCGAAATATATCCTCATCCGAATCTTTCCTCCCTTAACACAAGATCTCCCCCTTCTTGTTCACATTATTCACAATCACTGGTAGCTTTTTTAATTGACAATAATAAATTATGGATGAATCTCTCGCATGTCGACCACATTATTATTTTACTGCACCCTTCACATCTCCAAATCAACACTACTCCGGCAAGTCATCCCTCCTCATAGTTCCACGACCATCTTTGTATACATGATGAACTCGAGGTTTTCCGCGCACTGGTGTAATGAGGATGCTGATCACAAATTCTGGATCTTTAGGATTATAGGAAGATTTGTGCACTGGAGTTGGTCCCTTTTCGGGTCGGTAACTGATAAATCAACGGTCAGGACCTGGAAGGGTAACATTGACGATTGAACTTACAGGACATCATAGCGATGAATTTGGCTGACTTTCTGTTTGCAATGGTCAATCATGATCCTTCGACCCGGGGCTGGGGAGAGAAAACTCTACCTTTACGGCACCGTGACTCAAGTAGTTGCCTGTTGCTGCTTTCCACTCAGAGGTTGTGTTTATTTTGAAATCATCGGTCCGGCCGTAAGGTGACCCCGTAGATGCAGGGAAAGAGTGTGTCATTGATTGGAATTGCTTTTACTTGAGTAGAAGAAGGTTGGTTTTCTGGTCGATAGAGGTAGATTATTCGTATTCTATGAACTCCTGCTCTGCCTGTGATTTATAGAAAATAAACAATATTTCAATCCATTGTCAATATTCTCAAAGTCATTTACAAGATTCCCTTGTGGCCGGGAGGTTCACATCCGTTATACCTTATAAGAACAACAAGACATTCATTCCTGTGAGAACAAGTAATGGACTACTTCGAAAACAAATACAGGTTGTCACCATTTGAGGGGGTCTCACTACGCCACAATCCACTGTTGCCAATGTCATCTTTCTGGGAACAAAAACATCGATTCGAAGACTGTGGGAATCGCGTAGGCTTTGAGGTGTTCTTATGTTTCTACTGAAAAGGCTGAGCAACGAAATAGAAGCACAGAGTTCTCTAGAAGATGTACAAGAAACTTGTTGAATTATGGGTTGAGGTGCCACACACGTGACTGGATGTTCTATTCTCATCCCCGAGTGCCCTCGTCTTCTTTGTTCTGAAGCATGAGGACACAAGGTATGTACTTTCATTACACTACATGATCTAATGAATTCTGAAGCACGAGGACACTAGATTAGTCTGGTACACTCTCGGTCTCTGTCTGACTCAGCTGCGTAATACTTGTTGTAACAAGGCTATTGTTACAAGAAAGGAACAAAAGCTATGAACGCAATACAGGCAATGCTTATTCGATCGCGACTGTGCATGAATATGTGGACCTACAAACGCCATCCACTGGGTGCAGGGAACAGTGTTCTTTGGCAAAACAACAGAAAAATACAGTAAAAATAATCCAATTGTTTTAAAAATATTATTTGAATATTTTTGTTGAAACTATGGAAAGAATATTGTAAACTGAACTTAAAATGGTATTTCAATGGTACTTGCAATACAATTCAAATAGAAATAAAGAAAAAAATTATATTTTTTTCCATTGTTCTGAACAATGTCTTTATGATATTTTGGGCCAGGAAATTGAAAGAATATCTTACTGTCAGGAAGGATACTGCCGCAAGAAAAAGGGAAAAAGAATTGAATCAGATCTCTAATCATTTCTTGGACATCTTTTCAATTTCTTTTCAAC
>JAGGAU010008550.1:0-16386 GCA_017657275.1 Termitomyces sp. T108 | reverse complement strand
GGAGGAGGTCCGGAAATCTCCGGACTATTCCCGGACAACTCCGGAGGTCCCAAAATGGAAATAGCTCCAGAATGTCCTGAAATGGAAGTCTGGAAATCTCCGGACTGCCCCGGAACAATTCCGGAGGTCCCAAAATAGAAGTCCCCTGACAAAGAAAGCCCCATAACTATCAGTAATACTCTAACCAAGTACTACACTGGTATAATAGCAGTCATGAGCATACATGGAAGTGGATCAAGTAAATGATTGGCATACCTTCCTCCTTCTCAAGTGATCAAAATTACCCTTTCTAGACTAACAATGCCTCTGAGTCTCATGCCCTCCAAACAAATTGAAATTCCAGTGTGTGCAAAGTGTATTGGGCATGTCTGTGAGTTTAGAATATAGACCATGCAGAGAAGTGTTCTGAGTGGGGAAGAGTGGATATTCTTGATATTATGTCTCAGGAGTCAAGGAGCCTGGGGAGTATAACTGACAACAGTGAACAATGCATCAAGAGGTGCATGTTTAAAAGGTAGGGTGGGAACACATTTACAAATTGGGTAGTGGCTATGCATGTTATGTGTTATGTGGACATAACCATCCACAGCCATGGCCAATGAGCCTAGTTATAATAGTTTTTGATTTATTTCAAGTAAACTTAATAGTCTCTCAAAATTTGGTTCAAATACAATTATATTGCAAAACCAGGAAGACAAACTAGAGCTCCTAGGTCAAAGAACCCGCTTGCTGGGGATTCCACACCATGGCAATCAGTTTGCTTCCCCTAATCCTCTCAAAATCCTCCCTTTTTATACCTTCTCCATTGTGCACAGACCATCGGTTGGTTGCATGATTTGTTGTTTTTGGGTGAGCCGTTGTGGAAGAGGAGAAAGGGTTGCTGAAAGAACCAGGCTTTAGGACGTTCCTTGGACTGAATCATGGAGAAGACAATACACCGAGACCATGTGAAGAAGTAGCACAAACTGTAGGATGGACAGGTAAAGCATCATACAAAGATGACAATGACAAAAAATAGCTCTTGGTTGAAAGGAGACAAGACAACATAATAAAGCACAACTACGGAAATTGGACTGAGAGAAAGTCAGAAAGAAAATTAAGGTTTGGTATTTGAAGAAATTATGAAACTGTCTGTTGGTCAAAACTTAAATGGGAAAAGATCATTGATCCAAAGGGTTGTGTAGAAAAAGTATATAAAGCCCACATACACGAGAATAAAAGGTTGGTTTTTGTATGCCCAATTTCTTGTTTTGTTTGGATTCCTGTCTCATCTCTCATTCTTCTGCCTCAAGCCGACTGACTCAACTCTCTTGACCGCTTGAGGCTTGACTCTCTTCCCTCCACTCGTTCTTGTTAGCCTGGTGTAGTCTTCTCATCTTCTTTTTTTGCGTCATACTGCTAGTCGGGGTCTGCGCTTGAGATTAATAGGTCATTGATCTGGTCTCGTCTCTTGTCCTCTTGTAGGCCACTTGTCAACAGAACTCTTGTATCTGCAAAAGGCCTACTGGTTTGCCTCACAATCACATATTTGGAGACTTACCTCTACTCTCTGGTTGTTCTCCTTTGAGTCTTGTCTTCCTTGTCACTTGTATTCTCACCCATGAACGTTCAACCACAAAACTCTTGTCTCTCTGGAGGAGTAATTTTTTCCACAGAGTGCTTTGTTCACGGGTCTTACTTGGCCCCACGCTATGTTCCGTGTTATTGGCATGTTTTGACCCTTCCTCCCTTCTTCCATGCTTTGATTATTCCCTCATTGCATCCATCATGGCCGTTCATCTCATCTTGCAGGGGGGTAGGCATTGAGGGTGAGGAGGAGAGCGTGTGCAGAGGGCTTTGTTTTGGTGGGAACGGATGCCGACTTGATGAAAGTTTGATTGTTTGACTCAATCAATGATCCATAATCTGTGATCCGTAATCAATGATTTGGATCAGAATCTGCAATCATTGATCTCGGATCACAATCAATGATCATCAATCAAATGATCTCGTATCAGCCCACAGCATCGTCGGCTAATACCGATTAGATGCTTCCCTTGCGTTCTTGCCTCCCATGATTGTTGGCTTGTATTGGGCGTCATTAGGCGTGTTTCTTTACAGTATTGAGGTAGGTCTTAGCCTACTGTTTTCAATTTTTGTTTAATTCATGCCTGCTTACAGTTTTCAGCAGATTTATGCATGTTTTATGTAGACCCAAATACAGCATGTTATTTCTCAGTTTGGTCTCTATCAAGACTCACACCGTATCAGTAGTGAGTTCCTTGTTATCGTATTGCAGGGTAAAATAGCTCGTCCTTCAATTGAGTAGGAAATGACTGAGATGCTGGGCTTCGCTTCGATCTGTATTTCTAGAACTGTATAGTTCTATTTCCTCCATCCTCCTTTTCACATGTCTGTCGAAAAGTGCACCGATAACTATGAATGACGTACCACGCGTCATACACTATCAAGTCTCAGAACTGTATTATGAAAGCTCCAATCTGGTGTTCACTTGCTATCCGTGTCTCAGTACTACAAATGTATCTATAGCCTTGTCCAATCCAGGATACGAATCATCTGTTTTCTCGAGGTACGGGTAACTATTTATCACATAACCTTGACTCGGTTCATTGTGTAACAAACAAGTTGAATACATTGTTTACACTATTAGGCTGTGACAATGTCCCTGGTGCATGCGGTAATTTCCCTCCGCCACACTGCATGCGTTGATATGTGAATTGTTCAAAGCCATAAAAGCAAAGAGGGCAAGGAAAGATGGAAGCAAGGCAGGCCCAGCTCGAAGTAATGGAAGCACCGATTCTGAAATGCAGACAAAGTAAACAAACTCATTGAGAAGCAAAACTGAAGAGGAAGAGCCAAGTCTAATATCGATGTAAGTATTGACGAGCATAATTTCTTGAGACTTGGTCCACTGAAAATGACCACCTAGCACTGCAAAATGGTATTGAGCCACAGCATCAAACCTGTATAAGGGAGTGACTATCAGGCTTCATTGTTTGTCTCACAATGTACAATATCGCACCTCGACTGTTACTCGACATGCTTGTTTCAATCTATGTCTGCTATTTCATTGCTCTGGGATATGTTTTGATATTCAGATCAAGCTAAACAATATCGATCAGGTAATGTTCTTGTTATCTATGACCTCAATCACAGGAATCAGCCTTACTGACTTGGCACTTCACTAGCTTACTTGTCAGTTGACAGATCATTAGACAAGTCTTGAGCTTATGCATTTGTGCAGTTTTTTTCACTTTGTGGTGCGCGATCACATCCGGCATTTATCAGATTTTTCTTGTTTATCTTCTTGTGCAGATGTTGAATGCAGCAGTATTGGTGTCCACTCACCTGATAAAAAGCTTGGACACAACTATCAACAAGCCAATCAAAAATTCGTTAGCAAGTTTAGACTATCAGGGACATGCGCGCGCAATCAATACCAACCTCTAAAAATCCATGAATGCATCCCCCATCTCTCCTACCACTTCCAATTTCGACCATCACATCCGTGCGCCCACGCTTGCCTGCCAGGCCTCCAGATGCTGGCCTGACCAGTGACTCATTCACAGCCTCTCTGTGGCTTGCCTCATGCCTTTACGCCCACCTCATTACTACAGCCACCTCCTCGACTCTCCTAGCTCCAGACCTGTGCCCCGAACCCCTCCCAAGATGCACTGTCCTTGGCCGCGGTCTTTTTTCCTCGCATCACATCACCTCAGGGACGATACGTTATCTTCATGTATATACCTCCCATCGTATACCACAGACACCCTCAGTCACTATATTGGTATGAGGGTGAGCTTAAAGTTCCTTACTTACTGTTCTGTACTGATATCATATGCTAGTATAAAAACTCACGGGTAGTTTTAATCAATTATATTGGTCTGAGGTATAAAATACTTACAGTTATGACTAATGTGAAAGTAGAAGGCCAACGTTTAATGCATTGTAAATGTCGCAGACAAACTCTTTGAACATTGCGGTGCGTTAGTGGGCATAAACCACATTGAGGCCGGCAGGTGCATTGTCGACCAGAATGTAAAATCTCGATCTGTTTCTTGTACTTTCCTTGGAACGTGACGCGACAGATCCACATAATGGAATAAATGTCAAGTATACGATGCCTATACGCTTCTTAGACTGGGGAATAACCCATTGGAAATACCAGAAAATAATTGACGGTGAGTGTGTTGAACTCCTTTACACGTCCTACGTAAAGGCAATTATCGACTTATTCACCTTGATGGATGATAGCATTGATCGTGACTCGTCGCTCCTGTAGAACTTCACTCTTATGGCATTTCTTTTTGTATTGAGCAAAAGGCATTCCCCACGAAAAGTTTGAAGATTAGTTTGTTGACAGCAATATTTCTAGACTGAGCTCTCAATTCCTCTTTGCATTGCCGACGTGATGACTGATTAATTTTTCTTTGTAAGATGAAGTGTACACATGGCACCGCTCCAATCATAGATCTGTCGTTATAACCACAGGGTTACAGGTCTATGATGATGATGCGGCGTACCATGTGACATACTACAGCGACACAGGATAGTCCATGCTGCTCGCCGCCCCTGGGGTCATTGAGGACCCCATTTACGACAGTCAACATCATAGTTTCATACAATGTAGATTAAAATAGCTATCATCATCCGACTACTGACCGTCTGGTATCTATAAAAGAGGCTAGGATTCCCATCGCTTATTCCTCGTAGAGCCGATAGCACCGAGAATCAAATTATTGACAGTTCCGATAAGGTAATCTATTTCTGTACAGCACGGGAGCCCACTAGATTGTTAATTCTAGGAGCGCTCTTTCTCCACAAAAATAAATCGTGTATCTTGAATACAATAAAAGACTCGGGACACGGTACGCTCTTCGCGTCTCCTGACCATGGTACCCCATCGTTCCGACGTGCCTGGAGGTGGCTCATGTTGTATTCCCTGTATCTCCCAATGACATACCAAGTTGACTTATCGGTCACGCAAGATGTAAAGCATGGTTCAGTCGACCTTGTGCTTCACGAGATGCATTGGCTCGGTGATACTATTGGCATTTGCATGATATATAAGACACTGTAGAAGCTTGTAGTCTGGCAGGAATTTGCAGTTGAAACCCCCAATGCCTCCCTCTTCATTCTGCTTACTCGTTTCTTTAATTTCTGCGGCGATAACCGCCACAGCAGGTTCCTCATTGGGAACTTCTACTAATTATGCTACACACTCTTATAGAAGTGTTGGACGTGGCATTGAAGTCGAAATCTATCACCCAGCCTCTACGTTTGAAGTACCTATGTTTTGTTTCTGGACTACACCCGATTCGTCTGACTTCTAGTACTAGACTTACGGTCAAGGCGTTGATCACCCTCTACAAAGACGCGACAATCCGAATGTCACATTAGATGCCTCTTCCGTAGCTTTTGTACAGCAACGCCTCGGGGTCAACGCATCATCTGTATCTTTCAGGAGCGGATTCTCCGGAGAAGTAGCGAAACACGCCTATATTAAACAGACTCATGTCAGACAAGGCAACAAATCAACCCCACCGAATATTTGCTGATTATCATCGACTACAGGACGGAATTCCCTTCGCCAACGCAGTCGCTAATGTTGCTTTCAACCACGAGGACAAGGCGAGTACACCGGGAACGTAATTTGTAGAAACGCTGATCTCAAGAAACTTTCAAGGTTGTGGCATTTGGCTCATCGTTCGTCAAACCAAGTGAGTAGAAAAAGGGAAAAAAAGGATAAGCAAACTAACAATTCTCACAGCCTCGATTGCCTCTTCAACACCATCCGTCCCGCTCTCGGCTGCGATTTCCAAAGCCGAAGAGACCCTTCTCGGGACCTACAACAACCACCCGACTACGATTCAATACGTTGTCAAAACGGACGGGTCGGCTGCACTCGCGCACGCTATACAGATCCAGAACGAGACAGCCGTGACCTTCTACGAGGCATTTATCGATGCCCATTCGGGAGAACTGATACATATTACAGATTACAAGTCTTTTGCGTCGGTAGGTCCATGTTTGCCCCGGTGCCTGCTGTGGCGCATACTGATGATGGGGGCTGCGCAGTACCGCGTTCTGCCTATTCAGGAGGAGCTCCTCACACAGGGATTCCAGACGGTCACTGACCCCCAGGACACGCTAGCGTCTCCGCTCGGCTGGCACATGGACGGCAACCAGATGTACAAGTGAGTGAATGTCCTTGTGTCCCTTATCCTGATAGATAAATAATGTAATGCTTTTGGTTCTAGTGCTACAAGGTGATGTGGTGACACAATCATTTTCTTCGTGGTATCACTTACCTCGTAAGAACAGGGGAAACAATGCCTTGTCTTATTCAGGCGGGGTCACCGACCTCACGCTCCAGTCATCTCCGGGGCTCAACTTCATCTACGTCCAGAACCCCGATGTCGAGCCTACAGTCGCGCCCAACGTCGACGCAGCTTGCACAAACACTTTCTATGTCGTCAATACGCTTCATGACGTGTGGTACAGGTAACGTAGCCGCCCCTCTCTCATGCCCCAAATTCTAGATGAACCTTCTCGTAGATATGGATTCACAGAGGCATGTATCGTTTCCGATGAGACAGACTGATGTTCGACGACGCCTTTTTTTCATAGGCCGCGTACAACTTCCAAGCTGATAATTTTGGAAAAGGCGGGCTGGGAAATGATTATGTGACGATAGCCGTGCAGAGCAAGGCGGGATTAGACAACTCTGATTTCCTAACACCCCCCGAGTACGTTTGTATTCTCCCCATGCCACCAAGTCCTGATAACCTTACGTTTGCTTCCCCAGTGGGCAATATGGACAGATGCGTGAGTATACGTTTCGTACCTGGCTCGATCGACCAGCTTACTCGGAGGAAGATATGTACCTCTGGGACTACACATCGCCGGAACGCGACGGTGCGCTCGAGAACGACATCATCACGCACGAGAACACGCATGGGATGACGAACCGCCTCGTTGGAGGGGGCACGGCGGCATGCCTCCAGACGCTCGAAGCCGGTGGACTCGGAGAAGGTACGTCTGTTCGTTGTGCGCCAGAGGTCATGCTTGCTGATGAGGGGCTAACAGGATGGTCCGATGGCATGGCAGAGTACGTCCCACGTCCCAACGTCCAAACATATTCTTCCTCGCTTTTCCTCATCGTTTTCTTCTTTCTCCCTATGTTTTGTTTTTGCTGAGTAAATTGCTATAGCTGGGCCGAGCACAACTCGAGCGCGCTCCCCGACTACATGATGGGCCAATACGTAATCAACTTCGCACTCGGGATACGAGGGTACCCGTACTCGACTAACAAGTTGCGTGTCCTCCCCTATATCCGCATCCATACTTACTCATTCCCACCGCCAAAAAGTAAAACCAACCCATTGCGCTACTCCTCCCTGCAAAACGCGGGCGAAGTCCATGGTGCGCGTCTTTCCCACACAGCTCGCAATAAAAAAACACACTCACTCGCTTCCCACAGTGATCGGCGAGGTCTGGGCCAACATGCTGCACAACGTCTACGCGGCGCTCGTCACTGCGCACGGGTGGTCCGCGAGCGCGCGGACGGACCCCAGCGGGACCGAGGGGAACGTCGTGTTCCTGCACCTATTCATTGACGCGCTCTCGCTCGCGCCTTGTAATCCTACGTGTGAGTCCCCCTCTCGAATTCGAGTTCGCTTTTGAGCGCTGACACACCGGTAGTCCTCAATATAAGAGACGCGTGGCTCCAGGCGGACGTGAACCGATATGCCGGCGCGAATAAGTGTATCCTGTGGAACGTGTTTGCGAGCCGTGGAATGGGTGTCAATGCGGCAGATTATCAGGATTCTGCGGTGGTCCCGGACGGGTGTTAGAGTATGTTGACGTTGTGTAACTTTTTTGTAATAAGTCTCTGTATGTGTATGTATGTACCATCGCCAATCTTTCACCAGATTATCTTATCTCTTTCATTTCATCACATTCTCATGTTCCACCATTGTTTCACACTCAGTTATAAACTCGCGGGTGCAGTCAAGTTGACCTCGTCGTCTCACACTGCAGTCTCTTTGGATTAGATCGTACGTCGAGCGTTTGCATCTCCACCCACCATCCCGACTTCATTTCACTGCGCTTTAAATAATTCTACAAATTTAGGCATCACAGACAGAGCTGGCCATAAATAGTCTCGGGACCCTTAGAAGCGATTGTTTAAGCGATAAGAAAAAAGAAATTTTTATGCCTATTCTTCATTCATACACAAAAACCTAAAGACAGATAGAGTTTCAAATCTTGCGATTAGATAGAAACCTTCCTCATTTCTCATTTTCTTTCAGGGATAAATGAAAGAATTGCAGCCTTTGACAAGAATTTTTCTACTTCCCTTCCAAGTCTTCTAAGCTGTTTATTTTCTGTTGTGTATACATGCTCAGGAACGCGACATGGCAGGCCTACAGACCCAGCGATCCAGTGAGCCACACCACACGTTTGCCTGCAATACCACAATACTGGCGAAGATACTTGACAAAAGTATTGAAAATCTCCGGGTCAAAAAAATACAGCGATCAAGTAATCTCGTTGATGATATCCGAGGACAACAATTGCAGACTTCATGACTCCTGAGAGTTCCAGAAGACTCCAATCATTGTGAGTTATCTACCATAGAGGAATTTGATAGGAGCTTGGTTAAGCACGATTTAGAATATCCCGGATTGTCTGTCCAACGGAGCCATGTGACAATCGGCCCCATGCACCTTTTCGTTTTCTTTCAGCCCTACTTACCGAGTCTGACTCGAGTGTTCCGTAGGGGTAACCCTCGGCTTTGCCAAGGGTGACCCCACACCCTCACCTGCCACAACCCATACCCTTACCCCTTTGGCCCGGTGTTGATAAGGGTCGGGTCAAGGGTATATCATTGATTACCCGTACCCGCACCCGATTACCACCCGGACCCGTCACCCGCAGGGTTAGTCATATCCCTTGCCGTTCACTATCTGACTCCGAGCCCCGATGTTCCTTTTTTTTCATTTTGAGGGTTCATTCCTCGACACGCGCCAATCTCTTGTTAACTTATAAGCTGAGAATAGCATTTCAGGCGTTTCTGCAGCACAGCGATGTTATCTGTGTAAACATGACTGATAAATGTCGACGAAAGTGGAAGGATGCATACTCTTCTGCTTCTTTTTGTTCAGCCTGTTTCGTAAGTAAAACGTTCAGTCTTCCCACTATGTCTGTGTATTGAAGACCTCAAAACTTCGAATGACACCGATGTCACCAGTGGAAGTGATTTTCGAGCTCGTCGACGATTACATATGATATTCAAGCGAAAAACCGGTTCAAAATTCAGATGCTCAACTTGAATGACTTGAATAGAAGTATATGTACGGTCTTCACTTTTTCCGACAAGGTCCTTATGAGCATAGATGTGTGAGTCAACGAAAGGAACGGAACAAACAGGGACGCCCACAAATCTCAGGAACATAAGCGGAAGGTCTGATAGAAGGGACCACGCATCCTTTCAGTACCTATGTAATCACAATGGGAACAGTTGCCTCGAGGCTTGGGCGTGTAAGTGTGGAAGAAAGATATAAGTACTGGAGAAGCAATGTTCGGTTCCGTACCCATTCAAATGTCGAAGCCATCAGCCAAAGACTTCCCTGATGTCACACTTCAAGCTATCCTTGCCTTTCCTCCGCTGACACATATTGACTCTTTCGACCGCGACACCCCATTCGAGAAGGCGTCGAACGAAATTTTCCAACCCATTATGGATCAATATTCAAATTTGGCAGGAACGCAGGTTCGACCCAAATATCAGGAGTATGTATCTGGGAGTATCGAGACTGGTAAGTATGCTTTTTCATTCGAACGTCTCACTTTTGACCAATTGTTTGCTCGCTTTCTCAAGTCGAGAATATGCGACTCACAGACCTCGTGCCGGACGAACACCCCATCCCTGTCACTGTTGTTCGAATGCTTGATGATTCCAACTTCCTCCAAAGAATGTCGGACAGTGCTGCTGCTGGACGGACTGCATTAATAGACAGTGTAATGCTTATGGACCAGACGGAACAGCCTCAGGTTGCGAAGAAAAAAGGAAAGAAGAAGAGTACGCATACTACATTTCTCCCACCCCTTGTTGAAAGCTCATGTCGTCTTCACACAGAGAAGACCGCTGCATCTGCGAGCAGTGTTCCAACTTCACCTGACGACATATCTCAGCTAGTATCTCGGCTAGCGAAATTGGAAGAGGAAAACGAGAGGAACGTCAAGAGCCACAATCAACAGATAGCGAAATTGGAAGAGGATATCGTCAGGCTAACATCTGGACAGGCAAAAACAGAAAAAGTATGTCATCGGTCATTACTGGTTCCCTTATTTATTTTTTGTGACAGAAATTGCGGGACCTCAACCGTCGAATACTTCTCGATCAAGCTCGCACCCTACTTCTGAAGTTGACACACATTGAAAATGAGGATATGGCATCCTCTGTGCTCTTGGCAGCTGTAAAAGCTGAATTGCCAACTCCCTTCATTCTAGATGATGCGGCACTCCAAATGATCTTTAGGAGTGGACCAATCAGACACAGAGGCAATATTGCTGCCCATGAAGGGCCCCAAGGCGATATTGCTGTTTCCATTCTTGGATCGGACCTCAAGGATTATGAGAGAGACACTTTGAATGCTGTGTTCAAGTTTGTTTATGGTGTGGAACCGACACTTGAGATGTTTAATTGACTTGTCTTGAAATGTGTTTGGTGTTTGTAATATAATGACTCTCGATGTTTGCCAACATGTATTTCAGACTTTGGATACATCACCCTCATGACATTCTTGGTGGTTGTGATGATGCGAGTACACTGACAACTTGTCACACGTACGAAGTGCCGTTATTTTGGAATTGCCGGATAAGGAGAAACAACATCCGCCATTGTAATGTAAGCTCTTTCGTCTGATCTGACTTTTGATCAATCGCTCGCTCTCTCCGCGACCTCATGCGTGGCGGACAAACACCTCCTTCCTTGTCAGTGACACTCGGACCCTTGAAAATTCCTCCTTCCCCCAAAGAATGGCGGACGATGCTGCCGCTGGACAGGCTGCATCAGTAAACGATGTTTTGCTCGCGAACCAGGCGGAACAAGTTCAGGTTGCAAGTAAAAAAGGAAAGAAGAAGAAGAGTGCGCATCCTCCATTCTTCTCTCACCTCTCGTTGACAGCTAACGTTGTTCGTGTTTGCACAGAGAAGACTGCTACATCTGCGAGCAGTGTTCTGAGTTCACCTGACGACTTGTCTCAGCTAGTGTATCAGCAACTAGTGCAAGTGAAAAAGGACCAACTCGAGTTGGACAAGAGTATGGCACGTTTGAAAGAGGACCAACTCAAGTTGAGTAAGAGATTATCATGTTTCAAAGAGGACATTTGCAAGTTGAAAGAGGACAACTGCAAGTTTGGTGAGAGATTGGCGCGTGTCGAAGAAAGTCTTGAGCAACAGCGAGCGGAAGGAAGCGAGAAGACCAAGCTGGAGTCTGCCGTCGAAAACCTCGAGCAATTAAGTAAAGTGCGTCATCTCATCGGTCGTCACTCTCCCTTCAATAAATATGCCCAAATTCTCTCATAGGGAGTGTGTGACTTCTACTACCGCCAAAGGCTGCTCAACGAAGCCCGCAGCCGACTTCTGGGAAAGACTGGCGTCAACCCGCAAGGCCTGGATCCCCCTGCACTCTTAGCAGCTGTAAAGGCTAAGTTACCGGATTCTTTCGTTCTGAACGACATGGCGCTCGAGACGGTACTTATGGGAAGGCCTGTCTGCCGGAGAGGGGGCAATGCTGCTGCTTCCCATGTAAGACTACTGGAACTTCTGGGATCTGATTTGAACAATTATGAACGTGAAAATTGGTCAGCCGTGTTCAAGTATGCGTACGGCTACGACCCGACAGTTCCCGAGGATTAATTACTTTTTGACTTGGAATGTGTGTGGCGTTTGTATCGTCTCGATGAAACCTGGTTTTTTTTTAGCTACACGGCATAGGTTCTCAATTTGAATTGATGAAACATCACTAGTCCCTATACTGCTTGATGGGCCCAAGTAGTGCAGGGGTTGCTTTGGGTCAATACTAAGATTTTGAGACGTGATTACGTGAACATATAAAGTAAACGGCGGTGCGAGCGGTCATTTGTGGATGCATGCGGATGGATTTCTTGGAAGTCCGAAGAGCCAAACTCAAGCCCGCATCGCAACCGTGTTCTCCACGAACGCACACATACCACCTTGAACCAAAAAAAGTAGAAGTAAACGTAGAATAAGAATCCAAACGAATAAGACCGCCATGCCGCCACCTCTTGGCTCTTAACCCTTGGGTTTTTTTAAACGCGCATGGGCGCACGCGTTGTAGAAGAAAGATCTCGAGCAACTCGGGTCCCGGCACGCTTTCTCCACAACGTACACCACTTGAACAAAAAATAAAAAAGAGTAGAATCAACGATCAATGATTAACAACTAAACTCCACCGTGGTACATAGGGCAGGAATAAACGGGGTCCACCCTTAGATCAACCCCGCGCGCGCTACCACGACCAATGTACCAATGTCGGATGTGTGAGGAGCCTCTCTTTTAGTGTGAAGAATAAAAAAGCTGGCAAAGAAACAGAAACAAAAAAAGATGACAGATGACAGGGTTTCTCGAACACTGACACTGACACCGACACTGACACTGCAGTGGGCGGGGCGGAGAGAAAAGCCAACAATAGGCTTGTAATTCTGGATTTGTTATTGAATCGATCAAAAGGAACGAGGAAAGAACGATATCCAGCTTTCTAGTCTCATTCCTGGTGGGTCACACCTGACTTTCAACAATATTAGCGATTAACGACTGAATCCCGACCGTGGTATATAGGGCAGGAATAAAACAGAGCCCGCCGAGACAGAAGGCGCACTGGATGCCGGCAACTGGTCACACACAGCTGACTTGGTTTCTGAAGCTGTAGTGTAGTCGTGGGTGGAGCGAGATCGGGCAGAATGGACTCGTGACCATGACATGACTCGTTATGTGGTCAAACTTTGACACTGTTATGTTCGAATGGTATCGCCCTTGAATATTGACGAACCCTGGGGTTTCTTCTGGGTTTTTATCCGTTCTGTATCCATTCAATGTCGAAGCCATCACCCGAAGACATCAAAGATCTCACGGTCCAGACTTTTCTTGCCATTCCTCCGCTGACAAATATTGCCACTTTCGACTATGACGTCACACTCGAGAAGGCGTCGAACGAACTTCTTGAACCCATATTTGAAGACTATATGAATTTCGCAGGAACGCAGATAAGACCCAAATATCAGGAGTATGTATCTGGGAGTATCGAGCCTGGTAAGTATGCTTTTTTTTTTATCTCAGTTGAACGTCTCACTTTTGACCAATCGTTCGTTTGCTTTCTCAAGTCGAGAAATAGCAACTCGGAGACCTCGTGCCGGACAGACGCCCAATCCCTGTCACAATGGTTCGAGTGCTTGATGATTCTTCCTTCCTCCAAAGAATGTCGAACAGTGCTGCTGCTGGATGGGCTGTAATAGTAGATGAAGTCCTGCAGATGGACCAGACGGAACAGCCTCAGGTTGCGAAGAAAAAAGGAAAGAAGAAGAGTATGCATACTCCATTTATCCCACCCCTTGTTGACAGCTCATGTCGTCTTCACACAGAGAAGACCGCTGCATCTGCGAGCAGTGTCCCGAAGTCATCTGACGACCTATCTCAGCTAGTATCTCGGCTAGCAAAAATGGAAAAGGAGAACGAGAGGAACGCCAATGGCCTCAGGCAGAATATTGCGGAATTGAAAGAGGACAACAAGAAAATGAAAGAGGATATCATCAAGCTAACATCTGGACAGGCGGAAACAGAAAAAGTATGTCATCGGTCATCACTGATTCCATTATTTATTTTTTGTGACAGAAATTGCGGGACCTCAATCGTCGAATACTTCTCGATCAAGCTTGCACCCTACTTCTGAAGTTGACTTGCATTGTTTGACAATGAAAATATGGCACCCTCTGCGCTCTTGGCAGCTGTAAAGGCTAAATTACCAGCTCCCTTTGTTCTAGATGATGCGGCACTCCACATGATCTTTACAAGTGGGCTGATCAGACACAGAGGCAATACTGCTGTTCATGAAGAGCTACAAGGTGATATTGCTGTTTCCAATCTTGGATTGGACCTCAAGGATGATTATGAGCAGAAAATTTTGATAGCTGTGTTTAAGTATGTCTATGGTGTGGAACCAGCACTTGAGATGTTTGATTAACTTGTCTTGAAATGTGTTTGGTGTTTGTAATAGTAGACTTGATGTTTGCCAACAGTGCTAAAGACTGAATACATCACCCCTCATGACATTGTACTTGGCGGTTGTGATGATGCGGAGTTACATTGTCACACTTTATGTCATCCGAGATTGAAATTGCCAGAACGCAACCCAAATGTAAAACAACTGACTTTTGACTAATTGCTCGCTTGCTCTCTCAAGTCAAGGAGAAAGAACTCGACACCTTGTGGCGGACAAAAATCCCCTCCCTTGAAGACTCCTACTTTATCCAAAATGGCAGACGAGGCTGCCGCTGGACGGGCTCCATCAGTAAACGATGCTTCGCTCATGAACCAAGCCGAACAAGTTGAGGTTGCTAATGAAAAAGGGAAAAAGAAGAAGAAGAAGAGTGTGCATCCTTCATTTCTCTCTCACTCCTTGTTGACAGCTCATGTCGTCTTCACACAGAGAAGACCGCTGCATCTGCGAGCAGTGTACCGACTTCACCTGACAACGTGTCTCAGCGAGTATCTCAGCTAGCATCTCGACTAGCAGAGATTCAAGAGGAGAACGAGAGAAACGTCAAGCAACAGCTAGCAAAAATGGAAGAGGAAAGAAGGAACATCAATAACTTCCGGAAACAGGTAGCAGAAGAGAGCGAGAAGATTGCCAAGTTGAAGTCTGGCATGGAAAACCTCGAGCGATTAAGTCAAGTGCGTCATCTCATCGGCTGCTACTCTCCCTTGAATAAATACATTTAAAATATCTCATAGGGAGTGCATGACTTGTACTATCGCCATAGACTGCTCAACGAAGCCCGCAGCAAACTTCTGAGAGAGACCGGCGTCAACCCGCAAGGCTTGGATCCCCCTGCACTCCTAGCAGCCATAAAAGCCAAGTTGCCGGATTCCGTTGTTCTGGACGACGCGGCGCTCGAGACAATCTTCATGACAAGGCCTATCCGAGGAGGGTGCGATGCTGCTTTACATGCAGACCTTCTGGGATCTGCTCCAAACGACGATGAACGCGAACATTGGTCAGATATGTTCAAGTTTGCGTACGGCTATGACCCGAGAGTTCCTGAGGATTAATCACTTTTTTTGTTTCTTGAAATGTGTGTGTGGTGCTTGTATTGCATGCCTCGATGTGTTCTGGACAAATTTAGTTTGGGTCGATGAAATGCCACGTATCGTGTCTCACTAGCTCTACCATGAGTCGTGTTGTTTGACTGCAAGTATGTTTGTATGCATTGTACTCTACAACTCGTTAAAGAAATGCAAGAGCATGTTTCTTGGACCCTGCAGTGGGCAGAGAAGAGCGACGGCTTGGAGATGGCAGGACCTGATTCCATGAATGTATAAGGTGAACTGCGTGCAAGCGGTCTGACCCTTGTGCCTGCCACGACAGAACTAGAAGAGCTTCTTCGCGGTGAGGATGCTGAAGACGTGGATGACGGTGCCTTTGTCAGGTGGAGGCGAGGAGGATGCCGGTGGAGTCGAGCACGATCTGGTATTTGTGCACGTGCACAACGTGAGTTGTTGGCGGAAGGCAAGTGGGTGCAGATGGCTGGGAGGGGTGAGTTGTGCAAGGAGAGAGTGAGGGAAGGCACGGACTGTTGGGGTTCCTGGTTGTCTCAATGATGTGGAGGAGGCACATGTTGGAGATGTCGTAGATATAGACCTGCTTGTATGGGCCGTTGCAAGCACGGCGTATCCGAGATCTATATGTATATATTTTTTCTTTGCGAGGCAATTTAGAAGCGAATACGCATACGCATATTTATGTATTATAAATAAATAGTTCTACGTACGTCGTAGTCGTAAATAAGTGCGAGAACATATGTGTATGACGAAGAAACCGAGTAGCGATACAACGAATAAAATGATGAAAGTAGGCATTGCACACGACAAATGATGCGAATGCGAGGAATAACGTGACAATAGATGAACTTACAGAGAACAAAGGAAGAAAGAAAATAAAAGAGATGAACATTGCACCTGTTGTATTTTCGCAGTACCTCTGTTACACATATGTTAAAATTGAAAAAAAAAAAATCGGGGATGTGGTAGACTCACGAGAAATAATGACGGGTTCATCTGACTGATACAGAAGGAAAGTGC
>JAGGAU010008549.1:0-16408 GCA_017657275.1 Termitomyces sp. T108 | reverse complement strand
TTTCTCATGTCTGTATACATCACTTGTGTGCAAGTTTCACTGTACATAATAATTGCAGAGAATGAGATATTGAGATTGCACTATAAGCTAACATTTCAAATCTGAGTGCCAAGTTGAGAAGACTGGATTTGTGTATTTCCACTCAATAAGCACATTAGTGTCTGCCTATCCTCCTGATTTTCTGATCCTTTTAAGATAGCAACTTGTCTTTAAGTTTCTTAGGGTTAAGCAAACTATCTGCAACTGCATTTGGTTTGACATCTTCATTTGATGTATTTGAAGTTAAAGCTTCAAAAGATACAACCAAGCATTAGCTTTTTTCATTTTTCAACTATTGGTTCTGCTTTCTCTTCATAGACAATTGTTTTTCAACTATTCCTGCTGCTGCATGTTTGAGAGAAATTTTGCAGTCTGGTCTTAGTAGAGTAAAGAGTGGAGAAAATCTCTGCTGTCCAAAACTGATATTTTTAGTATCCTATCTCTTCGCAACTGCATCCACAAGTGTGTCATGACCCACTCCTGGAGCTCACCCTACCACCCTGGGACAATGCCAGCTGCCCTGCCAACTGCCACCATAATGCTGCGCCCACCGCAACTTCAAACCCACCAGCATGACACCGCCAACCCTGGGTTCACCGCCCCCCTGACCTTGACACCTGGAAATCACTGCAACCCTGGACTTCCCCACATCAACCCGGAGGCTCCCACAGCATAGGCTGCCCTCAGACAGATCACCTTGGCATCCCCCGGCAATCAGTCCCATCACCCAGCAATCACTCCGGTGATCATGACTGACACCTGCAGTTATGGCCTGACCGCCATTACCTGCATTACTTGGCAATCACTTTGGCAATCATGCCCAACACCCACCACTGAACCAGGCTGAGCCCGCCACCCCAGAGTTCACCCTGTAGAGTATTTAAGGCATAAGTAGACAACCTGTACAAGTAGTGTTGATATTAAACTAAACTTAACTTGCCTGAATCTCCTTTGCCTCATACTCCCACATCTTGTCTCAGTCTCCCTGTTTATTCCTGCCAACTTCTATTCTCTATTCTCCAGTCTTTTCCCCTTCCAGTCCATTTCCTTGCTCTTTCATCCTTGACTCGTTTCTCTTGTTCAATCTCATCTCATTTTTGTTCACTTTTCTATCTCCCTTTCTTCTTTACAGCTTGTCTTGCCCCGGTCTCGCCTCGCCCTTTCCTGGACTAAGCCCAGACTCACCCCACTAATCCTGGACCAATGCCCCGTACCCTAGAGCCCCGGCACAACCCTGGACTTACTCTTACAGCCCAAAACTATGTCCCCTTACTCCCTAAAAAGCCAAGTGCACCTGCACTAGTCCTGGAACCAACCCCAGACCTCGTACTAACGTAGGACTTTGTAACTGTAGCTACCTTGTGTTACAACCCACTCCCAGAGCTTGCCCACCACCCCAGGGACAACACCATCCACACTCCCTACTTCCCTGGGACAATGCCAACCGCCCCCGCCGCCCATCACAATGCCGCAACAGGCCACGGTGACACCTGTCACTCCTGGGTTTGCTGCCCCCTCAACCCTGACACCTGGCAATCACTGCGACCCTGGAACGTCCCACATCAATCCAGAACCTCCCATGGCATGGGCCGCCCTCAGACAGGTCACCTCGGCACCCCCTGGCAATCACTCTGGTGATCACACCTGACACCCGCAGTCACGGCCCGACCCCCATCACCCACATCACCCAGCGATCACGCCCAACACCTGACATGGAACCAGGCTGAGCCCGCCACCCTAGAGCCCACCCAGCAGAGTACTTAAGGCCTATGTAGACAAGTTGTATGCTAGTGTTGATATTGAAAACCATCTTGTCCCCATCTCCTTCGCCTCGTACTATTGTATCTCATCTCAGTCTCTCTGTCTGCTCCAGTCCACTTCTATTCTGCCTCCTCCAAGTCTTTTTCCCTCCTCAGTCTATTTCCTTTGTTTCCTGTCCTTGACTCATTCCTCTTGTTCAATCTTGTCTTATTTTTTGTTCACCTTTCCCATCCCTTTTCCCTTCATGGCTTGTCTTGCCCTGGCCTCACCTCGCCTTCTCCAGACCAAGCCCAGACTCACCTCAGTAGTCCCAAACTCACACCTTGTACCCCTAAAACCCCAGCACAACCCTGGACTCGCTTCCATAGCCCAGACCTAACCCCTTTACTCCTCCACACCACCAGATTCATCTGCACTAGCCCCCAGAACCAACCCCAGACCCCGTAATCACATAGGACTTTGTACTTGCAGCTACCTTGAGTCCACCTCGTAAGGTCTTGCTTAGGAAGAAGCCCCCACAGTCAATGGAACCTGACACCTTGAGTCCGCCTCATAAGGTCTTGCTTAGGAAGAAGCCCCTGCAGTCAACGGAACCTGACAAAGTGGAGCAAATTACTGAAGCTTAGTTCTGTCTAAGTCCTGTAGATTGACTTTCATTGAAACATGATGAAAAAAGTTCAGATTTGCAGGAAGTGATGTAGACTTGGTCTTGTGAAGGAAAAGATTGAAGAAGTTCTTTTTTTCCTGTTTCCAAAGAACAGCCACTTAGACTGTGAGTATTGGCCAAGGACCTGAAATAGATTCAGGCACAAATGATATACTTGGTGTTTGTTCAAATAATGCTAGAGGGCCTGCATCTGGATTAATTTGATAGATCCACTGCATACTATCACATAAGCTGGTAGAAACAAATGGATATAAATGGATTTTCCATGGATGCTCTTTTCTTTCTTTAGTCTTTTTGGAAGCAAACCATCCATCCACATGTGAAATGAGAGTGGGAGAAACTGTTACAAACACATCTGCAGTTTTAGACCATTCATCTTGGGTATTATTGATCTTATAAGCAGGCACAAGTCCAGGTGACCAAGAGGGAGCAGCTGTAACAGGAGATGTATATATCACAATCTTGCAGGAATTTAGAGTGTAATTTGATGATATGGATGTTGGATGAAGCTTTGCCATGTTCCAGCAATGGGCCTGTCCACAGAGGATTGCTATTATTATTGATCTAAAAAATACCATCAGTATAGTTGTGTGCAAGACCATTATGATTCCTAGTAGTAACTTACAGTTGCATTGACATTGCAAATCACAGAAAAAGACTCTGATCCATGCTGCTTTGGATGATAGATAAATAGTGAAATTCAGCAATTTTCTGACTTGGAATGTGATTTTTGCCATTGCTGTCTCCATCTTCTGGATCTCCATTTCCACCATTATCATGTCAATTTTTTAGATTTCCATCTCTTCCACTACCACCTCCACCCCCACTTCCTCCACCTCCACTTCTATTTCCATTTCTATTTTGTGAACTATCACCTCCATGTTCACCTCCACTTTTATCTTCATTCCTATTGCCACTGCCTTCAACTCCACTTTCATCAGTACTGTCTCTACCTTCACCATCTCCACTCTCACTTCCACCCCATCTTTCCTCAATTCCACTATTGCTTTGACTTCCTAATCCACTGTCACCCTTATTTCCATATATATTTCCATGTCCACTACTACCATAGTTTTCATTGCCCTTGAAAACCATCTAATTCTCCCTCTGTAAGCCACTTGGAGTAGTAGCAGAATGATTCAATTTAGCCAGCTCAGTTTCAGAGTCTCCACTATCACTGCCTTCACCTGTTTCTGGGTTCAACAGCCAATCATTTGGAGTCAACACAACTCTTGCAAAGGGAAATGCCAATTCTCATAATAATATGTGCAATTCATTTGAGATTTCTTTATCAAGAAGAATGTATATTTCTTCTTCTGGTTCTGGAAGACCAATTGTATTGATATCAAGCCCAGAATGAAGAGAAAAAGCACTCATGTAGCTTGCATCTGCAAGTCTATGATGGACATGAGGTGCAATCTCCTCAGCATGGTTAGGAATGCTGAAAAATGTAGAAATCTTCCAAGGGTTGTCCTTTGTGAGAAGTGGTGTGGGTGGTGGTAGATGTTTGTGCTTCTGCAGGTGGTGTGATGGACAATTTTTTGCTAACATCACTCTCAGCAAGATACTTGTTAATCATCCTATTACCAGTATCCAAGTATGGGAAATTAGTTATTGACTCTATTGAAGACATAGAGACAGAAGTCTTCAAGATGTTTTGAAGATGATCAAGCCCAGCTTTAACAAAACTTGTCAAATGCTGGTAAGATTGTGGAAACAAGGACCTGTCAATTTTTGAGGCCATAGAGATAGGGACATTGAAGATGGATAAAATTTGATCAAGCTCCACAATATCAATGAACTTGATAGAACTAGTTATTTTGCAGCAAAATTCTAAAGATGAAAACTTGTCAATTACTGAGGGAGGTTGGTTATCATCTGGAACTATAGATTCTAGCATTTGAGCAATCTCAGCAAGAGACACATACTTGATGACCACTCCAGCAACATTTCATAAATGACCATATCTCTTCAGTCAGTCCCTATGAGACAGACTAGAAGCTGCTAAACATGGAGGAAATTGGGAGTTCAAAGGATGTAGTTAGTTGTGTGACAAGATTTTTTGCTACATCAATAATCTTTGCCTTCACCGCTCGCGGAAATAACAACGTAGTAGTATTGTGCAGTTTTAATACAAAGTTTCCAATCGTAGCTGTGGACACAAATTTTATTATGCGTACAAAATTCCTTTCAAGAAAAATTCTGCGCAATGGGCAAAGACTCTGAGGTCTTCCGCCTCTCCACTGGGATGCCTGGTAAAACGGGGAAAAATGAGTCAGCTGCGATTCCCCTGCCTTGCATAGGAGACCACAACACATCGCGGGTGTTGCACTCGCAAACCCCCCTTTGCAATAGTCGTGTCCTCTACAAGGCTAAGACGGAGACTGCTCACCATTAGTGCCTTGATAACGTGAGTCTAATTACTGACTCATGCAGGGAGGGCACCGCTTGCAAATACGGTGCTAATATCTGTTCATGCCTAGATAGATAAGTGTAAAAGGCGTCGCTGGACCACCTTCCAATGGCTTTCATCGCTTTGAAGGGCACACCTCGCAGTAAATATTCTAGCGTGGCTCCAATGCACAATCCATGTCCTTGCAGAGGCTCAAGCCCCGCCTCTTTGGATGCTCTGGACAAAACCTCGACAAACTTCCTTTTGGTTAATGGGGTGTGTTTGCCTTTATTGTTTCGGTATGCAAACAGCGGTCCATCTGCTGGCGGGTCATTCACTCTGAGATGCACTTCCAGAGCTTGTTTTGGGTCCAAGTCTCCTTCTTGAGCCGCCCAGGATACAGTTTCTCCATGTATGGCCGTTTTGGTTCTAGGTAGAAAGAAAGCTGTTGTTGGGAGCCCGGCTCGATCTGTTGCTTCAGTTATGTCTGAAGGCTTAACGTGCGTTTGCGGATTGAAAGCGTTCAGCAAAGGTATTGTGAATTCTTCTAGCCTGGCTGCACTGTAAAAACAAGTGGTAGCACATGAGAAAACTGCCACGTTCAAGGGGCTCAGGTTGCTGAATTTAACCCCGAGCTGTCTGGCTATCTTGACCAGGAACGTAGGCGTGCACGGACTCCTCTTTTTCTTCTTGGTGGATGCCGGAGCTAACCAATCCGCTGCTTTTAACAGAACTTTCATTCTGTCTTTATCAACTTTCCATGTCACCCCATGAAGAATATGCCAAGCACACAAGCCTGCTATGAAATTTTCAATGGCTCCCTTGGAATATGCCCCAGCGATGGCTGCCACAAACGCCTCCAGAACCTCGAAGGCTGCAGGTGCTCGTGCACTCTCTGCTATAGAACGGAGATCACAGAATACATGGAACAATAGTAATCCGGTACTGTAAGTCACTTTTGTCGATTCAGCCCACCCTGCATTCAGTACTTCGAAGACTCTCTCTATGTCTTCTTTCTCCAGCAAGCTGTTATCACGTTGCAGTAGGGGCTGATGCTTGTTCATTGGCTTCCACATTTTCAACCTATTGCGAGCCAGCACATGAGGCCGCAGTGGTGATGAAAGCGGGGTGAGGCCTTTTGGATAGGGCATGGGTCTCCTCGCTTGTATGCTGCCTTTGTCCCGGTTGTCTGTGTTGGGCTTTCTATGTCTTTTCCCAGTGATTCTTGAGAGAAAGCCATTTGTGCACTTGCTGCTCGTCGCATTTTTCCCACGTGCTTCTGCTTTCACCACTAGATTGTTTAGCCTCTCCATCATGTATTCGGTGCTCACGCTTCCTGTCAGGCTCTGTGAGTTTGCCGGGTTCGTCGTAGTCAAAGACAATTCCTTTGAGTTTTGGATGAATCCTGAGAGGTGGCAGCAGGAGACTTCTAGGGGGGTATTTTCCTCTCAAGGGGTTGTCTGCCGGATTATGCTCGCTCGGTACATATCAAATGTATATTGAGGTCCCGCTCTGCCTGCAGTTTTTAAGAACCCACTTGAATACTTCATTTGTTTGAACGTTTTTGCTCCTTCCAACCCACCACCCCTCAACCACTCCCTTGTTATCTCCATACACTCTGACATGCGTGCCTCCTTCTCTAGATTGGATGATGTGAGAGACCACAAACTCAAATCCCACGGCTTCCACCCATCCGATGTCTCGGCCTTCTTCTTTCCATCCTGCTGCCAGTTTCCATGCACGCCATCTAGCTCCGACCATGATCCCGATTCCCCATCCTGAACTTGCATCAGAGAATGCTTTGATGTCAACAATTGGCGCTTGTTCCGATATTGATCTCGCCACTGGCTGAGATAGAACTCGCTTCCACCAGCGCAAGTCTTCGGGTGTTCATTTTGGTGCAGTCCTGGGTTTAAAAGGACTATCACGGAAGATTCCCATGAAGGCCTCCAGACTGGTGAGATAGGCCCTTCCCATAGTGACCACCAGGCTCACATGTAATAATTTTCCGTAAAGTTGTTGGACTTCTTCCAGCATGTGGGCCCCTTTCTTCTCCCACTCCGCAATTGCTTGTAAGTACTTCCCCTTCTTGTCTTCTGGAATGCTAACCTCTCTCGCGCGTAGGTCCCATATGAGTCCGATGTATTTGACTCGCTCGGAGAATGGAATATCTTTCTCCTTTTCCCAGATAATTCCCAGCTCCTCTGATATGTCGTCAATATCTTGAATACCGTATGAGAACTCATGGTCCACTGCAGACCTGGGCGCACGCGCTGACAGATCCTTGATGGAAGTGGACATGTCTTCATCATATTCATCAACCCAATCACTGTCATCCCTAGCCCCCTGATACTATTTCCTTCCTCCCATTTGTCTTTCACCCCCTTCGGACCTAATCTCTGAGGCCCATCGCCTTCGAGCTTTGTTGTACTCCTCGAGGAATTCTCTACAAATCCTGAAGAATATATGATTGTCGATCCATTTTGAAAGAGGCCCCATCCCATTAGCTCTGAAAATCTGAACGCCCGCGTCACCAACAACTCCGTAAACGCCGCAGCCGGAGGCCAATCCGAAGCAATCCATCGTGTCCACTGTGAACTGGTCTTCACCTGGCAACCTGACCACCAATCCCAGCCACTGGGATGGCCTAATAGGGACTGATCGGTAGGCCTCCTTGACATCACGCACTGCTGCCTGTGATCCTGGGGGTAACCTGGCCACAAGCAAATACACCGTTCTGAATGTTCCCCAAGTGCAAGGGAATTCTGCTGGGTTGATCGAGCTGTTGATGGCTGGGGTGTCACCATGCTTCCTACTTGAATGCGGGAACGACAGATTCTGAATGAGTCTGTATTTCCCAGGCTTGTTAGGTTTTGGTATGATCCGGAGTGGAGAAGTCTGGAAAGGTCCAATGAGACTTTCCACCTGGTCCCTGGAGAATGGGCCGAGGTAATGTCCTTTGTCAAACTCGTTCCGAATGACTTTCCAGAATTCATCCTGTAGCGCCCTGGCAGAACCATGATTATCGGGAGAAAAGGTCTTTGATATGGCTGGTATACCCGCATCGAAGCCAGTCGTAATTCCTCGGACCAAATTTGGAAACTGCCCTGCCAACCCGGCTCGCTGCAGGTGTCTTCCCCAGGCTTCTGCTTTATATGGTGTTGCAAATTTAAAGACGTTGCGCAAGAGGGCAGCTCTGAGCACTGTGATCTCTCTTTCCGCATCCTGAACACTCATGTTTGTAGTCATGTGACAGGGTTTGGCATCCCTTCGGCTTCTGCCAGTCAGTGCAGATTTCTCTGCCCTTGGGATTGACGAGGCGGTTGTGCTTGTTTCTTCGAACTCGGGCTTTTTGACCGCTCCAGATATCTCTTGCGGCGCAATTCCAGATGTTGTGTGTGTGATGACTGAGGCATACTGCGCAGGCTGCATTGCTTGAAGCTGCAAGTTTGGTCATGGCGCCTGCGCGGGAGTGAAAAAACTCCTCATTACATCTCTGTTTTCTCGGCTTAGTTGGTGTAATGGTATCTTGTGACTGCCTGTCCTGCGTGGGCAAACCAGCCCTCTTTCTCTTACTCCTCCCGGCCGACACCAGGTCCATTGCTTCACTCTTTAACACATTCAGGTCTGTTACCTGAGTTGAATCCCCGTCACAGGTTATAAGGCACCAATATGTTCCGAAGGTTTTAAACCGGGATTTTAAGCAAGGATGACCTGGGTTATTGCAAGCGAGAGTGTCGCACGTTAAGGCATGCGAGAGTGTTGCGCGTTAAGGCAAGCGAGAATGTTGCACGTTAATGCAGTAATGCAAACGAGAGTGGCACGCAATAATGCAGTAATGCCCGCAGAGGAGCCAGACAATGCCCCAGAAGATTGTGTCACCCAATTAGAGCATGCGGGAGTGCTGCGCAATAATGCAAGTGAGTTACCTGCCCAATATGTATGGTGGGTCACGTCAATGCGCACCATGGCCAAGGGAGATGGAAAAAGGTTCATTCAGTGAGCAAGCCGAAAATTCATCACTTAGGGAGCATTTCACTGACCTGATATGATTGCCGCTCTCTTCTGGTCGTATAGCTTATCTTTGATCGACCTCAACAACTGGTCGTCAATTAACCCGATATCAAAAATCCCGTCTCTTGACGGATTTCTGATCTGACGATGCCATTCTTGCCGCACTTGAGCTTGATAGTTTATTAGCACCTTCATACCATCTACTCCTTCATTCCTTAATTTGTGGTTTGTGAGCCTGAAGAAAAAAGGCGTGTATTGCATCCACCATATTGTTGGGCCATTTCTCTGTGACTACGTGCTCCAGGAAATTCGTCGACGCAATACAGAGCTGGTCCCAGGACAATTCTTCATCTTGCAAGACTCTGGACTTTGTGCGGACATGATCCGCTGGCTTGAGCGAGAGGATGTTGTTATCACTGGATAGGGTGAATATTTCACCTGCTGACACTGACTCGGCCCTCGAGGCCTCAATCCTAGCTTCGGGAGTGAAATAACTTAACTCAATGTACTCACGCTCACCCAGTTTCTTAACAGCGAAGCGTGCTGGTGGGTATTTGATCACCTTGGGCACGGTTTTTCCTGAGACCAGATTCGGGCCCACCTCCTCCTGCTTTGGGGACGGTGGTCTAGATTGCCTCGACCTCAAGGTTTCGTCATCCACCTGCCTCCCACTCCCTTGACTTGCTCTTCTTGCTTCTCTCTCCTCTCTTTCTGCTTCCCACACTTCTTTTCTCTTCTCCAGACCTCGCCTCCAGGTGTTTAGCAGTATTTCAGCTGCTGCTTCTTGCGACATCTGTTCCCTGTCATGTCTCACTGCATCTCTCATCTCAGCATACTCCGCCGAGTTGAAGTCAGGGACGGCTTCTGAATTCGGGTCGACTGTAATGGTTATCATAGTTTTACTTATTTTAAGTTGTAACTTCACCTGGTAGACTACGTTGATAAAAAAATTTTTGCTGAGATGGCCGCAAGCGCAGCAGAGAGAGGGAGAGCAGGTGAGTGGTCACAGGAGAGTAAAATTTTGTCCCGTGACGCATGCACCTGCAGGCAAAGACCACACCCTTGTCAACAATCGTTCCTCCTGTTGACCAGGCCACCAATCTTTGCCTTCACCACTTGTGGAAATAACAATGTAGTAGTATTGTGCAGTTTTAATACAAAGTTTCCAATCGTAGCTGTGGACACAAATTTTATTATGCGTACAAAATTCCTTTCAAGAAAAATTCTGCGCAATGGGCAAAGACTCTGAGGTCTTCCGCCTCTCCACTGGGATGCCTGGTAAAACGGGGAAAAATGAGTCAGCTGCGATTCCCCTGCCTTGCATAGGAGACCACAACACATCGCGGGTGTTGCACTCGCAAACCCCCCTTTGCAATAGTCGTGTCCTCTACAAGGCTAAGACGGAGACTGCTCACCATTAGTGCCTTGATAACGTGAGTCTAATTACTGACTCATGCAGGGAGGGCACCGCTTGCAAATACGGTGCTAATATCTGTTCATGCCTAGATAGATAAGTGTAAAAGGCGTCGCTGGACCACCTTCCAATGGCTTTCATCGCTTTGAAGGGCACACCTCGCAGTAAATATTCTAGCGTGGCTCCAATGCACAATCCATGTCCTTGCAGAGGCTCAAGCCCCGCCTCTTTGGATGCTCTGGACAAAACCTCGACAAACTTCCTTTTGGTTAATGGGGTGTGTTTGCCTTTATTGTTTCGGTATGCAAACAGCGGTCCATCTGCTGGCGGGTCATTCACTCTGAGATGCACTTCCAGAGCTTGTTTTGGGTCCAAGTCTCCTTCTTGAGCCGCCCAGGATACAGTTTCTCCATGTATGGCCGTTTTGGTTCTAGGTAGAAAGAAAGCTGTTGTTGGGAGCCCGGCTCGATCTGTTGCTTCAGTTATGTCTGAAGGCTTAACGTGCGTTTGCGGATTGAAAGCGTTCAGCAAAGGTATTGTGAATTCTTCTAGCCTGGCTGCACTGTAAAAACAAGTGGTAGCACATGAGAAAACTGCCACGTTCAAGGGGCTCAGGTTGCTGAATTTAACCCCGAGCTGTCTGGCTATCTTGACCAGGAACGTAGGCGTGCACGGACTCCTCTTTTTCTTCTTGGTGGATGCCGGAGCTAACCAATCCGCTGCTTTTAACAGAACTTTCATTCTGTCTTTATCAACTTTCCATGTCACCCCATGAAGAATATGCCAAGCACACAAGCCTGCTATGAAATTTTCAATGGCTCCCTTGGAATATGCCCCAGCGATGGCTGCCACAAACGCCTCCAGAACCTCGAAGGCTGCAGGTGCTCGTGCACTCTCTGCTATAGAACGGAGATCACAGAATACATGGAACAATAGTAATCCGGTACTGTAAGTCACTTTTGTCGATTCAGCCCACCCTGCATTCAGTACTTCGAAGACTCTCTCTATGTCTTCTTTCTCCAGCAAGCTGTTATCACGTTGCAGTAGGGGCTGATGCTTGTTCATTGGCTTCCACATTTTCAACCTATTGCGAGCCAGCACATGAGGCCGCAGTGGTGATGAAAGCGGGGTGAGGCCTTTTGGATAGGGCATGGGTCTCCTCGCTTGTATGCTGCCTTTGTCCCGGTTGTCTGTGTTGGGCTTTCTATGTCTTTTCCCAGTGATTCTTGAGAGAAAGCCATTTGTGCACTTGCTGCTCGTCGCATTTTTCCCACGTGCTTCTGCTTTCACCACTAGATTGTTTAGCCTCTCCATCATGTATTCGGTGCTCACGCTTCCTGTCAGGCTCTGTGAGTTTGCCGGGTTCGTCGTAGTCAAAGACAATTCCTTTGAGTTTTGGATGAATCCTGAGAGGTGGCAGCAGGAGACTTCTAGGGGGGTATTTTCCTCTCAAGGGGTTGTCTGCCGGATTATGCTCGCTCGGTACATATCAAATGTATATTGAGGTCCCGCTCTGCCTGCAGTTTTTAAGAACCCACTTGAATACTTCATTTGTTTGAACGTTTTTGCTCCTTCCAACCCACCACCCCTCAACCACTCCCTTGTTATCTCCATACACTCTGACATGCGTGCCTCCTTCTCTAGATTGGATGATGTGAGAGACCACAAACTCAAATCCCACGGCTTCCACCCATCCGATGTCTCGGCCTTCTTCTTTCCATCCTGCTGCCAGTTTCCATGCACGCCATCTAGCTCCGACCATGATCCCGATTCCCCATCCTGAACTTGCATCAGAGAATGCTTTGATGTCAACAATTGGCGCTTGTTCCGATATTGATCTCGCCACTGGCTGAGATAGAACTCGCTTCCACCAGCGCAAGTCTTCGGGTGTTCATTTTGGTGCAGTCCTGGGTTTAAAAGGACTATCACGGAAGATTCCCATGAAGGCCTCCAGACTGGTGAGATAGGCCCTTCCCATAGTGACCACCAGGCTCACATGTAATAATTTTCCGTAAAGTTGTTGGACTTCTTCCAGCATGTGGGCCCCTTTCTTCTCCCACTCCGCAATTGCTTGTAAGTACTTCCCCTTCTTGTCTTCTGGAATGCTAACCTCTCTCGCGCGTAGGTCCCATATGAGTCCGATGTATTTGACTCGCTCGGAGAATGGAATATCTTTCTCCTTTTCCCAGATAATTCCCAGCTCCTCTGATATGTCGTCAATATCTTGAATACCGTATGAGAACTCATGGTCCACTGCAGACCTGGGCGCACGCGCTGACAGATCCTTGATGGAAGTGGACATGTCTTCATCATATTCATCAACCCAATCACTGTCATCCCTAGCCCCCTGATACTATTTCCTTCCTCCCATTTGTCTTTCACCCCCTTCGGACCTAATCTCTGAGGCCCATCGCCTTCGAGCTTTGTTGTACTCCTCGAGGAATTCTCTACAAATCCTGAAGAATATATGATTGTCGATCCATTTTGAAAGAGGCCCCATCCCATTAGCTCTGAAAATCTGAACGCCCGCGTCACCAACAACTCCGTAAACGCCGCAGCCGGAGGCCAATCCGAAGCAATCCATCGTGTCCACTGTGAACTGGTCTTCACCTGGCAACCTGACCACCAATCCCAGCCACTGGGATGGCCTAATAGGGACTGATCGGTAGGCCTCCTTGACATCACGCACTGCTGCCTGTGATCCTGGGGGTAACCTGGCCACAAGCAAATACACCGTTCTGAATGTTCCCCAAGTGCAAGGGAATTCTGCTGGGTTGATCGAGCTGTTGATGGCTGGGGTGTCACCATGCTTCCTACTTGAATGCGGGAACGACAGATTCTGAATGAGTCTGTATTTCCCAGGCTTGTTAGGTTTTGGTATGATCCGGAGTGGAGAAGTCTGGAAAGGTCCAATGAGACTTTCCACCTGGTCCCTGGAGAATGGGCCGAGGTAATGTCCTTTGTCAAACTCGTTCCGAATGACTTTCCAGAATTCATCCTGTAGCGCCCTGGCAGAACCATGATTATCGGGAGAAAAGGTCTTTGATATGGCTGGTATACCCGCATCGAAGCCAGTCGTAATTCCTCGGACCAAATTTGGAAACTGCCCTGCCAACCCGGCTCGCTGCAGGTGTCTTCCCCAGGCTTCTGCTTTATATGGTGTTGCAAATTTAAAGACGTTGCGCAAGAGGGCAGCTCTGAGCACTGTGATCTCTCTTTCCGCATCCTGAACACTCATGTTTGTAGTCATGTGACAGGGTTTGGCATCCCTTCGGCTTCTGCCAGTCAGTGCAGATTTCTCTGCCCTTGGGATTGACGAGGCGGTTGTGCTTGTTTCTTCGAACTCGGGCTTTTTGACCGCTCCAGATATCTCTTGCGGCGCAATTCCAGATGTTGTGTGTGTGATGACTGAGGCATACTGCGCAGGCTGCATTGCTTGAAGCTGCAAGTTTGGTCATGGCGCCTGCGCGGGAGTGAAAAAACTCCTCATTACATCTCTGTTTTCTCGGCTTAGTTGGTGTAATGGTATCTTGTGACTGCCTGTCCTGCGTGGGCAAACCAGCCCTCTTTCTCTTACTCCTCCCGGCCGACACCAGGTCCATTGCTTCACTCTTTAACACATTCAGGTCTGTTACCTGAGTTGAATCCCCGTCACAGGTTATAAGGCACCAATATGTTCCGAAGGTTTTAAACCGGGATTTTAAGCAAGGATGACCTGGGTTATTGCAAGCGAGAGTGTCGCACGTTAAGGCATGCGAGAGTGTTGCGCGTTAAGGCAAGCGAGAATGTTGCACGTTAATGCAGTAATGCAAACGAGAGTGGCACGCAATAATGCAGTAATGCCCGCAGAGGAGCCAGACAATGCCCCAGAAGATTGTGTCACCCAATTAGAGCATGCGGGAGTGCTGCGCAATAATGCAAGTGAGTTACCTGCCCAATATGTATGGTGGGTCACGTCAATGCGCACCATGGCCAAGGGAGATGGAAAAAGGTTCATTCAGTGAGCAAGCCGAAAATTCATCACTTAGGGAGCATTTCACTGACCTGATATGATTGCCGCTCTCTTCTGGTCGTATAGCTTATCTTTGATCGACCTCAACAACTGGTCGTCAATTAACCCGATATCAAAAATCCCGTCTCTTGACGGATTTCTGATCTGACGATGCCATTCTTGCCGCACTTGAGCTTGATAGTTTATTAGCACCTTCATACCATCTACTCCTTCATTCCTTAATTTGTGGTTTGTGAGCCTGAAGAAAAAAGGCGTGTATTGCATCCACCATATTGTTGGGCCATTTCTCTGTGACTACGTGCTCCAGGAAATTCGTCGACGCAATACAGAGCTGGTCCCAGGACAATTCTTCATCTTGCAAGACTCTGGACTTTGTGCGGACATGATCCGCTGGCTTGAGCGAGAGGATGTTGTTATCACTGGATAGGGTGAATATTTCACCTGCTGACACTGACTCGGCCCTCGAGGCCTCAATCCTAGCTTCGGGAGTGAAATAACTTAACTCAATGTACTCACGCTCACCCAGTTTCTTAACAGCGAAGCGTGCTGGTGGGTATTTGATCACCTTGGGCACGGTTTTTCCTGAGACCAGATTCGGGCCCACCTCCTCCTGCTTTGGGGACGGTGGTCTAGATTGCCTCGACCTCAAGGTTTCGTCATCCACCTGCCTCCCACTCCCTTGACTTGCTCTTCTTGCTTCTCTCTCCTCTCTTTCTGCTTCCCACACTTCTTTTCTCTTCTCCAGACCTCGCCTCCAGGTGTTTAGCAGTATTTCAGCTGCTGCTTCTTGCGACATCTGTTCCCTGTCATGTCTCACTGCATCTCTCATCTCAGCATACTCCGCCGAGTTGAAGTCAGGGACGGCTTCTGAATTCGGGTCGACTGTAATGGTTATCATAGTTTTACTTATTTTAAGTTGTAACTTCACCTGGTAGACTACGTTGATAAAAAAATTTTTGCTGAGATGGCCGCAAGCGCAGCAGAGAGAGGGAGAGCAGGTGAGTGGTCACAGGAGAGTAAAATTTTGTCCCGTGACACGTGCACCTGCAGGCAAAGACCACACCCTTGTCAACAATCGTTCCTCCTGTTGACCAGGCCACCAAAATTTGAAAATGTAAAAGAAATTATATACCTCATAACAAACACATATATATCTATGGATGTCACATATAAAATGTGGATCAAGTTTATAAGCCCACTCCAGGATGCTCATTCCCAGACCAGCATACACTAAATCTGCAGAGCCAAAACCTGCCAAAAATGCTCAGCCAGTCCCATCAATAAGGATATTTTCCTCAAGTGAACTTAGCATGCATGAAGGTGATGTTAAATGATAAATCACATACACTACTCATATTTCCATGTATGATGCAATTCTTATGCAGGTAGATCAAGCCACTAGCCACATCATTGGCCTACACAATGTGTCACATAGGAATAACAAAGATGACAAGCAGTGACAAAGTCTTACAAGTAACAATTGAGGAGCATTAGCATTACACTTCAAGTATTCATTAAGGTTCCCATTCTCCATCCACTGTGAAACCATCAAATCATTGCCATCAGAACAAAATGTTCTATAAATTGTTTGGACATTGGGATGTGATAAGTTTCTTGTTGTAATTGCCTCTCCCCAATGTCCATACCAATGTTCAGATATCTGTAAAAATGAAGAAACTCAGGCTGCATGATTGAACAAAGAATCAATAGAACTTATTTGCTGTTTTACAGAGATAAATTCTCCCTGAAACTCAGCCTTGTATATTTTAGACATTCTGACATGAATAAGAATTTCCTTTTTATTGACAACATCTTTCAGTTCATAAGAAGTGGGAAGAAGACCAGATGATCATGAAATTTTGCGCATCACCATAATTAGGTCCATACAGAAACAAGAACCCAGTTCACATGAATCAAGTAGCTAGCAAACACATAAGTGACAGAATCCACAGGAAAAAAAAGGTGTACCTTTTGAATAGAATCAAGCAACCTCTGTGCACCTTGTCTGTAAGGGCAAGGCTAAACGTCTGCAGAACTCCTTCCACAGAGCCAGCAATGCAAGCGTCAAGCGAGAGTCAGGCGGGCACAGAGGCAAGCAAGAGTCGGGCA